>MJUU01066609.1:241197-268676 GCA_002080025.1 Modiolus philippinarum
GAGCTGCATCCATAGTTATTGTACTTGTCCTATCAAAACACAACTACATTGAAGTTTAAAACGAAAGAAACGACTCCATATAGACTTATATCAATTGAAATGTATAAAAATTGTATTCAAAAAGGGCAAAAATTACCACAAGCTGTATTTTGTGTATTATTCTCCGATATGTACACGTATTCCGCAAACAAGAATCAAAAACTCATGTTATGCAAGGTAAACTCGAATACTAGTGTTGGTTGAATAATCGTTCATGCACAGCCATTTTAGTCTCATAGTTGACTTCCGAATGGGTATTTTCAATTTTGCACAAGGTTTGTTAAATTTCGATAAAATGCAGATTTTTGTAATAGATTTGGAAACTCCGAGCAAATAAAGGCGTATTTGGAACGATCCGAGCCTAATCTTGACGTAAAGGTTATGCCCCGTGCTGTTGAGCTAAGGGTGATTTATAATTAATATATTTGTAGCTGTTCAGGTCAGTTGTTTTTGTCAATTAGAATTTAGTTCAATAATTGTTATGTAGGACATGTTATAAGTGCACTTTAATTACACAAATAATTTATTTTTAGGTAGTATATATATCTTTTTCAATATGTCAGGGATCCAGTTATCCGTCTCACTGGTACATGAGGAGATCGTTTCTGCCTTCAATTACACGAGAGTTTCTATCTCGAAAGTCCCGTATTGCTTGGCACATTTTGAAAACAATCAATTGCAATGAGGACAGGGGTTAGTTGATTAAGTTTGTTCTTGTATTTTTGTAGCCATTAGCCAATAATCGGACAAGAAGTTGCTGGATAATTTGAATTGGAACCCCCTTGTCCCCGTTTCATCTATTACATATGATGACTAACAATCCTGTAAAAAAGAATGAAATCCAAAGAGCAGTTTCTTACACACACATTAACAAACGAACGCAAATAATCACTACGTCTGACCATGGCGTCGTGTATTATAAAAGCGATAGTTTTGATTTCACTATTGCATCTAATTTCCCTTCTCTTGACTACGGGTGTATATATCTCAATTGGTACGAACCTCACGGGACTGTTCTACTCTACTCTTGACGACTTTAATGAACGTAACCTTATTATCACATCCAAACTTTTACAATAAGGTTACAGATTTCATAAATTGTTAAACACATTTAAGAAGCTTCACAGATGATATGAATATTAATATCATAAATATGATGTGACAGTCAAACAATTTGTTGCTCAGGGCACTTCTCATCCTCGTTTTACGGAAATGTTGTTAAAATGCCTGAAACTTTCGAAAAATCCTATAAACTTGGACTTAGCTTAAATTATTTACGTAATAAGGGATATGGACAAGATATTCTGCATTGCTCCATTAAATTGTATTTGGGATCAAATAACCTGAAAATTTTACAGGTGTACTGGCCTCTCATTAATACTGTGGTTGTCTATCGAAATTCATGATGACTTCGGAAAGTTTTGAAAAAGATTTTTCTTCCTTTGTTCGACAGTGTTTTACCAGCAGACTAGGCTCATTGAGGTAGCCAGCAGTCGAACGGCAAGCACTCCTTGACCCATCTTTCTAAATTACGTTTTGTCCCATTCTTTCTGTTTCAAGATTTTGGTCTTGGAGTAATAAATGGGTTTGATTTGTCGGCCGATCATGCTACAGGGAAACGAGATACAGAAAGGGGAGTTTTTGGTCCCAAAAAACCGGTTTAACCCAACTGCAAGTTATTGTAAGTGCCGAGTTCTTATCGTTTTCTATTATCTTTTTATTGTTGTGTTTCTTGTGCAGTTCCCTATTGGATTGTGCATGTGATTGTTATTTTGGGTCATTGTAGGGGTTTCGTTTATCATTTCTTAAAAGACACATCTATTTGAAATTTACCTTTTCTATAATAATAAACGTTCCCATCAGCCAACTGTAAGCAATCTCTATTATTTGATTTCCAGTACCAATCACGGTCACCTTTAAAACAAATAGTTTGTACATATACCAACAAGGCATCAACGACAGTCAAAGAGGTTTGTCGAAATATTCTGTTTTATCTTCGTGAGTATATGAGAAACCTAGTGGAGGTTTCATTAGCATATCAATGACCTCTTTTAATATTTTAATTTAAATTATCTCCATTTTAACCATATATAACCAACTTGGCATAGGGAGATAACCGACCGAGGTTTCTCATTGCCCACTGAATTTAATATTGAATGAGACTTAAGGTCGCTATCAGTATACTCTCTTGTGCTGTTTGTAATAAAATGTGGAGTGCAAAACTTGAACAAGTAACTGGTCAAGAAAATCATGACTAGAACACCATTTGTATATATGCAAAGCAGTCATGGATGTCATTCATTTCACAGCTGATTTGATACTGTCGAACATGTAGTTTGAACAGTGATTGTTTGAACAGTGCAAAAACACTGTCTCTAAAGCTGCTTAGTCAGGGGATTGTTCAGTGTATTCTATGGTCGTCATCATAACATCATTGAAAGGTATGACGTGTCAGTGTCTTAAATGAAAGCGAACATATTCAGCTAGATTCACGTCTTCCTTGATTGACTCACTTAAAGTATGACTGTTGCCGTTAACAGAGAAGGACATGCTTACTCTTCCGGAACACATAATGTCACTCTCAGTTTCATAGGAGTTCACACTGTGAGTGCTTTGGTTTTGAATGTTGTTTTTTATTTCTGTTCTTGTAGCTGTCTAACTTAATTGTTGGCCTCGTCATATCCATCTTTTTCTCCGTTGTTAGTCCGGTAGTCCCCTAGTCGAAGGCCATATAGGCCGAAACATTGGGCAGTCTTCCCTCCCTCTCTTTCTATTTTTGTCATTTTTATGTGTTTTTTAATTTGTACATTTTGTGTTTTTTATCTTTTAATCGTGGCCAACTATACCATTTTATTTTGTTTCATAGTTAATTTGTGGCCATCGCACAACATATTTATATTTTTATACCTTAATTGTTACTGTGTCATCGTTTTGGCAAGGTCTTTGGACTTCGATTTTTGTAAATACTACTCCTTTGTTCCTTCGGTATTCTGCTGCCATTGTTCCGTAATTTTGAAAATTTTCACCAGCCCCGTAGTTAGTACTTCTGTTCTGACCCGTAAGCCAATTACATTTTAAAACTTGTAACATCTAAATTTGTGTATCACAATCATGGAGAGCTTTGTCGTAAGCTGATTTAGGCTTTCCATAGGGTATGTAAGTCTCGTCCTATTTTGGGACTTCCGGGTACATCATTTGTACCCGGAAGTTGCATTTTTAACAGACAAATATGACGTTTCAAGCAAAAAATAAGGGCGTCATAATCCCACAACGTCATAATATGGCGGGAAACGTTTTCAAATTTGAATTTTATCGTGATTTCTCGGTGTCACATGACGAGACTTACAGACCCTATTTAGATATTTTTGGTTATTTCTTCTGTATCAGTTTTCAAACATCTCTGGTTTTATGGTCTTCCAAATGTTAAGATTTTATTGAAGAAACATGGGTTGTCGACATGGCCATATACAGAAACTAAATTTACAGCAACTTCAGCATTAAGTTATTTGAAGGACTTCAGTAATGGTTGGCCTTAAAACAATCACGACGCTTAAAGACAATAACTTATAGGGCAACACATCCATTGCCTGTTTTTACCATGCATTTGTAGAGATTTTGTCTCATGTGCATTTACTCAATAGCCTTTATATAAATTCTTTACTACATGTATGCCAAGTTTTCTTACTATTTGTTAATAACATGTTGTTATTAAATTGTTTTAAAATCTAAAAAATAAAAAAAAGTTTTCTTACTATCGACTTAATTGACCAGTGCCTTGTGTGTGTCTATATGTTGAAATCGTCCACTAGCTTATGACACTAGTGCTGTTGTCGGGAAACGAATGCAAGAGATTGTAAGAGTACTTTACCAGTTTAAGGTGGTACGGGGGGATCTAAAATTTTGTCAGATAGAATTTTTCTGATATTTTCATGATTACCCTTTGTTATTAGATCATACGAAAGATAAAATAAAAATAAGGGGGTCACCGGCCATATTAGAATGAAATATGAAATGTAAAAATCTGCTATTTTGGTTGAAATAACAGGGAAAATATGCGAATTCTAACAAAATTTTAAATCATTTTGGTTACATCAGATAGAATTTTTTAGATATTGGCTAAAATATAGCTCATATACTGTCCTTCAATTTCAATGAAAAAAAAATTGGAGGTCACCGAACTTATTTTTTTATAAATCGCGAGAAACTTATTTTGTCCTATTATTTCTATACAAATTATCTCCCCTTAATTGAACTGGAGTTAGCTTAATGGTTCGAAATTCTGCATGGTTACGCAATAAAACTGGCATATTTATTCAAAACTAACTACATGTATTACACAACATTGGAAATGTTTCGGCAACGTTCCCATAGTGAATTCCTTTTTTTGTGACATGCGCAAGAATGATGCGCAATTTTAAACTCCCGTACTACCTTAGTAAATGTTTGTCGTCAATCCCGCATCCATGACAACATGTTCGGTATTCAGCAAAGAATCTTGCTCAAACCGGTGCAAGGGCGGTCTTAACCTTACTACATTGTATGAGGTATGAGCAAATTTCTTTGTTGAAGGTCTCGTGATAACTTCAAGATGAAGAACAACAATAAAAGCGTCGTTGTTTTATTGGTATGTTCTACCATGTATTTGTAGAGACTTTGTCTCATGTACATTTACTCCATATTCGTTCATTGTTTTTTTTTGCATCTCAGGTCCCGAAAATATTTGGTATAACTACAGAGGATTCCACTGTGACCTAAGGTCATAAAAAAAACATTATCCAGCAGCCACTGTTCTCAATTTTCTATATTGAAATGCATGTTTCTGAAATATAAAATATACTCCATTTGCAAACCTCTGTAGTAGCTAGTTTTATTGGCAGTTTTTGAATAATAAACTCCTTTAAATTTTATTTTAATTCTTTAACAGCAGGAAAAAAAAAGACAAATTCGTTTTTTTGCAACTTATTCAGTATACCAACCTTTATACCACATAAAATTTTTGATGCTATGGTCGGCCCAGTCAGGAATATCAAAATCATTGAAATCAAAATCACCGATAGTGTTTGCAAATGCTAAAATATAAAAGTATACTTCAATTATTTAATTAATGGAGACATATCAGAATTGTTAGTATCTTTATATCGACGAGTCGAGCCTTCGAAAATAATGGAAAACGGATTAATTCAGGGTTCGTTTTCAAGCATTTGCACGATGCGAGATAACTCGAATAATTCAAGCCCTCTCCGTATCCGATTCTCTCCTTCTACAGTGTGTGGAATATAACGACTGGATTATTCGGGTTAGATGTGAGAAATATCATAATCAATTAATTATCGTTGCAGAAACTATATTTCTCAAATCGTTATAGTTATATTCACATATTTTAGTTCGGGGATAAACGAACTGATATAAGATTTTACAATTTTTTTGGTACATGTATATTGATTTCCAAATGTTTTGATTTGATCTGCACTGAAAAGACATAATTTGTCGAAATGCGCATATGCAGAAACTAAATTCACAGTAATTTCCGTATTTTGTTATTTATATTAAGAAATAAGGATGAACGTTAAATATCGATTAATCAAAAGATAATATTTATAATTAATTTATTAATATTTATAAACGAATTTTTAATATTAATAACTGATTTATTAATAATTTAATTCAATTGTTAATGTTAAAATTCATTTATGAATATAAATAAATGAATTGTAAATATTTATCAGTCGTCCATTTATTATTATTGATAATTAAATGATAAATATTGATGAATGAATCGTTAACTTTAATAAATGAATTAAAATAGTAATAAATGAAATATAAATATTAATAAATAAATAATTAATATTTTTGATTGAATTATAAATATTATAAATATTTACGTTTGAATAACAAATATTTATAAATCCTTTTTTGTCCACTTTGGCATAAGCAAGCCATAATGGACAAAAATGCCCGATTAATTAACATTAGCAATTATTTATAAATATTTATGATTCAAAAGATAATACGAAAAAATATTTATAAATATTTAAAAATAGAAAAGAAATTATTAATATTTATTATTGAATTGTCAATATTGAGAAATTAATTATAAATATTAAAAAATGAATGGTTATTATCAATAAATTAATTGTTAATACTCATAAGTGATTTTTGATCTTAATAAATGAATTATAAATGTTTATAAATGATTAATAAATATAAAAAAGCAGAAATTATAAATATTTATAAATCGATTTCTAATATTTATAATTAATTTATTAATATTTATAAATGACTCGATGGTATTTATAATTGATTGATAAATATTTAGAATTCAATTGTTAATATTTATATTTTGAATACAAATCATCAATATTTAAATCAGGTATTTTCGCTTATGTGGCTTGCCATATATGTGCAACTTCCGTCCTGGCTTTTTATTTTTGTTCTAAGTCTGAACCGGATTTCGACTATAATTACATTCCTATCAAATTCTTTTAATTTTGTTGCATCCTATCATTTCATCCATATGGTAATCCTAGATTATTTAGCCGAAGTTTTGCATCCCTTTTTATTAAAAATTGACCTTATAGCCTCCATAAAAATTATATGGTTGCTCTCTTAAATCATACCCTTTTTTAATTTTTAATATCATAACACAATCATGACAGTACTTACAGGAAAAAGTTATCATCAACAGAACAGTAACTATCCTTCCTTCCATAGCTGCAGATTAATGAAATCACTTTTGTTGTGTTTTATTAATTTAAAGACAAACAATATGTTACCACCATATTTGTATTTTTTTTGTATTATGCATTCTTATTGAATAAATAATCCTCTAAAGTACATATAATATACCATTCATAACAAACGCTACTTTTGTTTAAAAAGTACAATTGATACTTGTGTGCATATCAAAGGGATATCATGCAAAAAATGCTTATTGCCTTAAAGACATAATTTCAAACGTAGCTGGCGACAAAATTGTTTAATTTCTAAAAGCAACCAATTTAAATGAACTTATTTTAAACTAGTTTCTAATTTCTAATATTAAACTAAGGAAAACACCCAAAAACTAAAGAAGAGTATTAAAAACACAGTCTTAAAATATCATAATAACCTTGTAAATACAAAAATTCAATCATTAAATGAAGACAACAATAACTTCCTTTATAAATATTTTAATGAAAATATAGAAACTTTTTATTTAAACCACCCAAATAAAGAAACAAGAAAAATTTTGACTAAATTTAGAGTTAGCGATTACGAGTTATTAATTGAATTACGAAGATACAAAAAGATCCCTAGGCAGCAAAGAATATGTAAACTCTGCAATATAGTAGAAAAACGAAATACATTTTTTTTAATTGTAAAATTAATAATCAACTTCGAACAAATCTTATAACAAAATTTAATAAAAATAATAATGAGTTTAGTTTAAAAACTTTTCACCAGCAACTAGCTATTATCCTTAGCCCATCAACACCNGAAGATATTTATTCACCGGGAATCGGGATTTCATCAGTCTTTAAGTTTCTTTGTAGTTCGGGATTTCGGGATTTAGAAAAAATAAAGTCGGGATTCCGGGATCAGACCCCCTCCGGCCCCCCTCTTTATTAGACAGTCATTAGAACTGAGGAGAGGAGATCCTTAGCTGATATATATATCTTCACTGTATTTGTTTTATTACATAATGTTTATGTTTGATATATGTTTGTATTGCCATAACCCAAATGGGTTCTTTGTCTGCAATTTTCAATAAATAAATAAATAAATAAATAAATAAATAAATAAATAAATAAATAAAATATTGTTACGGTTAAGCCAGCATTTCTCCTTTTTACACCTTTGTTTTTACTTGTATAATGCTATATGGTTTTATATTGATATTTTCATGTACTGATTGTAATTGTATAATATACTTAACAGTTCTCGACACGATATAGCTAAAAAAATTGCTGAAGTTGGCCTACACATCACTCAATCAATCAACCATGCAACAAATGATCGAAATCGGCCATGTTATTTCTGTATATTGTTTTGAAAATTCAAATGAAAGCGTTCTAAATTCCCTGTTATTTTTGGAAGAGTGCTAATAATCAATGTAAAAACCCCATAAAACATAACAAAACATTGCAGTCGTTATACTTTAATTTTTTTTATCAAAATAATAGGTAATATGCAACTTCCAAATTTGTAAAACCCTTAGCAGTTATGTACTTTCTTTTCCATTTATGGAGTATATATTAAATACTTGATTCACACTAAGTCATGACCATTGCAGTTTACAGTTTATCGGGCGGTTTTAACCTACTTTGCATTTCGATTGCTGACACTACTGTTAATTATTGATAATATTATTACTGTCATTTACATTGGAAAGGAGGACATTTTCAGCTTGATTCCTGGATGGATTCATAGATAGCATGGCGTTTGCCGCACATTTACAGGCCATACCTCGGCTTTGATTTTTTTTTGTTGTTGACATTTTGAGTTTTTGTTTTTCAGTTTTATTTTTTCATTTTTTTTGCCCTGCTTCTGGACTATGGTTGATATAATTAAAACACCTACGTTCATCCTGTGATTCCAACCATTTTTCTAAATAGATCTTGATTTATGCTACTGTAATAATTATTCATGTGTCAGCTGATTTGGAAATCGTAACAAGCTGTCAACATTATCTTGACATGTCTCATAACAAGTACTATAGGTGTCACACAAAAGGGCAACAATACTTTGCTACTTATATGCCTAATTTTTCATGTAAATTCTGAAAAAGTCTTGTTTCTTAAATGTGCTGTTAAAATTTACATAATTGACATATGTAAACAATGATGTCAAATGAAGAAAAGTATATATCAAAAGGTAATCAGAGCCGGATAATATACATGCAGAATAACTGGTACTTAAGCAAGCGGGCATTAAAGATGTTTAAAAAAGCAAAAAATATCCTTGTTGCATATAAAAATGTACTTTTCTAAATACTGTAGACATGATTCAAGGAGTAACCTCCCATCAACAGCATTAATATCAGTAGACGACATTCCACTTTCGATTTTTGGGTAATTGTCCACATCTTACCCAAAATCTACTGGAAACTGGTTTCCCACGTCAGTTAAGCGTTATCGGATTTATTTTCTTGACCTCAGATTGACCCGCCTGTGGTAAAATGTTGATTTTTGACATGTTCAACTAGTATCCAATCATAAAAATCTTATATATGTTGATAGAATAATTTATTCCCTTTGCCCACATATAAAGAGGCGCCATTTTTACCCCGTTTGACCTCTTTGACACGCCATTCTAATATCCGGAACATTCCGGACTTAGACCTTTGGAAGAACGTGTATTAGAATAGAGAACCATAATAAAAAAATGAGCCAGACAGATGTACTCATCACAAAAGATATCGCAATATGGAAGGCCAAATCCAGTACGACAGACAGCCGAAGCGTGAATTCCAAGGAATGAAGCCTCATAATTTTTAAAAGGTTTGAATTTTTAAAAAAGTCAGTTTATTTCTATAAAATGCAAGGCAAAGTTCATGTCAGACAAATCTGCTACTAGGCTGGTGATTTTTAGTGACGACGTTTGAAAATATTTGAGCAACACAAGAAACAACTCTGTGATTTCGTTATATATGTATAACGGATGAAGTAACTGTGTAATGCGGGTTATTGGGAGTGAATTAGCTCCAAGGAAACGCTTATTCCTAATTAGCTGATTTTGGCTTTACATTTAGATCATTTTGGCTATTTGTTCTCTATCAGTTTTTGAACATCTCTGATTTATGGTCTTCCAAACGATTAGATTTTATCTGCACTGAAGAGACATAAGTTGTCGAAATGAACATATGCAGAAAATAAATTCCCAGTAACTTCGGTATTTAGTTATTCCTAACTGACAAGAAGGATTAATATCTGAATAATTTTAAAGTAGCCATCCGTCAAATAAACAGGCTAAATGCATTGGTGCAGTTACACATTGAAGGAAAAACGCAAACTTTTGATGTTTTATTTCAACAAAACTAACCAAGAAAACATCACTTTGATAGATAAAGGTTCTGTGTTAGTTTGCCTTTTTGAATTATCAGCGTCAAATATTTAGTTACATAGTACAGTGAAAAGTACGAGAAAATTTACCCGCCATTTTTTACTCTATATTACCAGTCAAAATCATCTAATGACCTAATACATGTTCGAATGTAAAAACATCTTTTGGACGTGTTTATAGATTAAAATGAATACAACTCAGCCAAACAATATAGAATCTAAATTTTTAATGTGCCACCCACTGCCCGACTCTTAGCTGGAATACAACTGAAACATCAAAACTTATCGAATTCGCACTCTTTCCATATTTCATTGAAAATGTCATGTTGCATTCTTATCAGAAAATACCATAAATGTAAATGTTCACGTGTTAAAAGAATGCTGAAATGAAAGTTTTTGAATTCTTAATTTCAATTCTTTAAAAGTTACCTTTTCCCAAGTGAAAAAAAACCCAAAAAAAAAAAAAAAAAAAAAAAAAAAACAAAAAAAAAAACGTAATACATTGTAAAAGTAAACCCATGCGACTCCAATCCGTAAAATATAGATAGGACCCTTACTTTTGTACACTGTTTGTTGTTGTTTCATAATGAAATTTGTTTTGAAAAAAATACATGCGTGTTATCGACCTTTCACAATTTTATTAAATACTTGAGAAATTACTATCATATTAATATTCCAGGAGCTGTACAACATATAATAAGTGGTACATTTTGTCCGAAATTATGCACAATAAAGGAAATAATTGTCGGTCACACAAACAATAGAAAAAAGAAGGGAAACGGGGAATGTGTCAAGAGACAACGACCCAAAGGGGAGTAATAACAACTCAAAGCTTATTATACTTAATATAATATCAATTTAGTCGAGTTTTTAACCCCAATATCTCAATTTTCCTCCTTGACCAATAAATTAGCGTGTTCTTTTTTTTTTTACCTCCGAGAACTTTGAATTTAATAAGTTGTTTATTGATCATGCACCTTTGCGATAGATTAAAAATTCTAGAATTTGTTGATATTAAAATATTTGTTAATACTACGTAGGCTGAAATCTACATGGAAAATAATTTGATCCACGACAAACAACGTCTTCAACTGTTCGAGCTTTGTGAATTATGCGTAACAGATATATTTAATATAGTTGAACAACTTCATAGGTAATGAAGCGAAAAAGAACAAGAACATATAGACCACGGATTGTACTGATGTAGACAAAATGAATATGTAACTGCAAATTATTGTTAATTACATGTACAACAGTTTGGTCTGTAATATTTTTAAATATCAGTTTTAAACATTAATACAGTTATGTGATTTTTTTTTGTGTTTGCTTGAATTAACAATGATACAGAGTAAATGCAAATAACCAAACTCTACCAATACATGGTAGAACAAGGCAAAGGAACAACGATTTTATTGCCGTTCTTCATCTTGAAGTAGTATGTTTATTATATATTTTTGGATTGCTCTACTGAAAGAAGATTAGGCGGATATGAATTTTTTGTTCAGTGTATTAATTTGCAATTGTACAAGGTTTTTAACTTCAACCTATCAACAGACGTGACGTTCAGAATTTGAAAAAAAAACTTTAATCATAAATGAAATATATAGTTTCAGAAATCAAAAATATTTTGGCCTGTGTTAATAAATTACCTCAAAAGAGCCATTACCGATTATCTAAAAATATTCCATTACACGAACAAATGGTCTCAGAAGTGTTAAGAAATCTCAAACTAATGAAAGTGGCATTTTCAATTGTGTGCGTCGAAGTGTAAAATTAAACGATAATTTTATTGTGTATTTAATTATGATTTTCTGTCAGAATTTCGAATTCGCATCTATTTGAAAACGTAAAGTTGTACAGCAGCATAAAAGAGACATCAGAAAAAATGTTTAAGAAGTCAAAATTTCTACTTTCAAAAACTCTAAATGTCGACATCAAACTCCAAAGTTCGGTATTTCAACTCATTGTCCTTTAAAAAAAAAAATGTTCAACTGAAAATTTTATATTTTTAAAACTTGAATTTTCGACTCTTTCTACTATAAAAATTTTAAGATCACACAATGTCAGACAAACGTACTTTACCATGTATTTATAGGAATTTTGTCCCATGTAATCCACATCCCTTTATTTATTCATTTACAAATTACTTTTAACTATGTAAGACGAGCACGGGTTAAACAATACTATAAACTGCTAGATCATACAATATCAGGCTTTACAGAGGATCACAACGTCAGACGAAAAAGTCTTAGACATAAAGTATACTACTAGATCAAACAATGTAAGAGAGGAGGCCTTACTCACTACTATAAAATTCTGGATCACACATTGTCAGACAAGAAGCATTGTCTATCACTTGAAACTGCTAAATCACAAATTGAGAAAATTTGACACTATAACATATACTATTCCAGACTTAACTAATCGATCAAATTGATATCGATTAATCGAACATTGATCAATCATACTCTCTGATGAGTTTGATCGATGATCCTCCAAATGTTCGATTAGTTGGACTAATCAATCTATTACTGTTCGATTTTTATTGATATGTCATCGGTTATCAATTCGATCGAACAATTAAGTGTTGACTATTAGATCACCCAATGTAAACTGTTAGAATGCCATAACACAAGGGGTAGAAGGGTAATATACTACAACAAACTGCCTCATATTGACCTCAAACAATATTAGAAGAGCAGGTCCTACATATCACTATAAACTTCTGGATCTAGCAATGTCAGAAGAGCGATTCTTACACATAACTATAAACTGCTGGGTAATACAATGTCAAACGAATAGGTCTTGTACATTACTAATTGTTATATCGCAGATATATGTATACAAAGGAATAAATAGACATTTTTGGTTTTGTGTCTTCCATTGTTTTGGTTTGATCTGCACTGATGAGACATAAGTTGTCGAAATGCACATATGCAGAAATCTTCCTCTTCTTCTTCGTTGTAAGAAAATTAAATTACATTCTCTAATTTCTATCCAGTTTTCACATTTCCTGAACGGTGTGGAAACATTTGTTCTCCTCTCTAGAGAGGAGAACAAGTTTCGTGACATTTCCCGCCAGATTTATTCGGAATACAATCCTCGGTGTTTTACGTCCAGTCATTAGAGAAACAGTTTCCAGAACTTAAACACTTTAATTATGAAATTTCTCACATCTCGTGAAATAAATTTTCAAATGTTTAAAAGCTCGACAAACCACGCTTTCAAACATTTGCAAAATTTATTTAACTCGGTGAGAGAAATTTCATAATCAACTAGTTCTCGTTATGGAAACTATATTTTACAGTAACTTCGGTATTTTGCTATTTGTATGCAACGTCCCTTTTGGGTGTCATTATTAGAATAACATGATTAAAAAAGTGGGATTATTCACACTGCTGATGGACTGTTAGTCGCCCAGGGTATTCACCAACCCAGTAACCAGTACTCCCGTGCTGGCCCGAAAACCGATTTTATTCTAAAACCTGCAAAATCTAAATTAAAGAAAATCTTGTAAAAATGTAAGGAGTAGATCCTATTGGTAATTTGTTCTCTATCAAGTTTTACACATATTTCGATTAATTAATTAAGGAAATGATTTGTTTTTATCTGCACTTAAGAGACATAAGTTGTCGAAATGCGCATATACAGAAACAAGTTCACAGTAACTTTGGTATTTTGTTATTTTTTAAACAAACGTTTTGTTTTTTTAATCAAACTCAAAATTTTGTTTGTTTTAAAACTTGAATTTTCGACTTTTTCTACAATAAAAATTGCTTGATCACACAATATCAGACAAACACACTTTACTATGTATTTGAAGGGATTTTGTCCCATCAACATTTACTCTATATCCCTTTATTTGTTCATTTTATAAATTACTTTAAACTTTTTAAAACTAGCAAGAGGTTACACAATACTAAAACTGATAGATCATACTATGTCAGACAACCAGGCTTTACATATCTCAACTTATCCCATTTGCTTGAGTATGTAATAAAGTTTGCGATTTCAATGATCGGAATATTTTCATAACTGAAAAACTATTACATCGGGGTTTCCGTTAATAAACTAATTAAAACCTTTACTAAATTTTATCATCGAAATAAAGACCTAGTTCATAAATACAATGCAACCCGTAAACATCTAATCCAGGATGGTATTTCACATCCTTTATTTTACGGTAATGTTTTACATAAGAGTAAAAATACTTAAACTAGCGTAACAAACTTATAAAACCTTTAAATCGTCTAATTCATAAGGGTTATATTTACGGTATTGTCGTCAAGTCATTACGTATGGCCTTCTTTGGTATAAACATTGATTTTTTGAAAGGGTCTTTGCATTTAAACTAAACACATTCTAAATTCCTAAAATCAGTATTGCATGGGCACGGGTTATATATTCCGGTATATGCATGACACCATTATGCTAAACTCCTCACGGGAAGGGATCTTGGTGGAAGCTGTATACTGAGGGCACATAACTTAATTTTTCAGTTGGTAATAGGTCTTGAGCTGGCATGTCAGTTAACTACTAGTGGTCTCTTGTGATTTCATTATTTAGTTCTTTTAGTTTAATTTTTGACAGTTGACTCAGTTCTATTGCCAACCGAGTGCTGTTACATTTTTTTTTATTTATCACATTGGATTTAGGGGGAAGGTCTTGGCCCAATAAAAACAAGTTTAACCCCGCCGCAGGTTTCACTAAATTAAGTTCAGGAAATTTATTAAGCCTTTGTGTGTCTTGTCTGTTTTCTACTTAGTTTACTTTCTGTCTATAGGAGTCTAGGATGATGTTTATTTCGCTGAACTTGATTACTCTTTATTAAGGGACCGACTCTGACCTGCTTTTGGGTGTGGGGTCTCCTCACCGTTCATTGAAGATCTTATGGTGGCTTTGGGTTGTTGTTACTCCCCTTTGGGTCGTTTTCTCTTTGACATATTCCCCGTTTCCCTTCTTTTTCTATTTACACATTTCTATCAAATGCAGGATCACAACGTCAGACGAACAAGTCTTCTCATTAACTATAATCTACTAGATCACACAATGCAAACTGCTGGATTACACAATGTCAGACGAGCAGTTCTTGTACATTTGTATAAACTGCCATAAAACACAATGTGAACTTAAAAATGACATATTGCAAATTGAAATATCACACCAATGTGAGACGTTAAGGGTTCACATATTACAACGAATTGTTACATCACACTATGACGGAATTACAGGTCTGTATTTTAATATGTATTACTAAATCATGCTTTGTCAGCCAAACAGGTCATAAAAGTACTATAAACTGCTTGATCACACGTCAGAAGAACCCACTGCATACTTATAAAGTACTAAATTACTCAAAATTGTTAAATGAGCAGAACTTAATCATTACTATGTACTGCTAGGTCACAAAATGTTACACAAGCTGGCTTTACAAATTATTTTAAATGAAAGATCACACGACGTTAGACGGAAACGTCTTACACAATACTATAATCTGCTAGATCACACAATGTCAGACAAGCTGGCTTTACAAATTACTGTAAACCAAAACCTTTATTATTAAAAGCAATAGGTAAATACATGATCTAATTATAAATGAAAGTAAAATAGAATGAAATTTTTATCAACATAAGGCTAACTTTTGTATGATAATAAACGTAGTAGCATATGAACATCCATAACCAAAAATAAAGCTACATGGATATAGAGTTGTTCAACATCTATTAATGAGTTCCGTTCAAACTGATGATAGAGGCCGTCTTCAACTTATTATGAGGTATGAGCAAAGCCCATTGCCGAAGGTCTCCACGTGTCTTCAGGTATCAAGTGCGCAAATATTGACTTTCGAACAGGGATCCAGTTTTGAACCCAAAGCTGTATTCAGTATTAAGCACTGCAACTCCTACGATTGGTGGATAATAAAATTAAAAGTTTTAAATTAGAATACTATGTCATGTTACAATTCGATTTATAGGAAATCTGATTTCAACAATGTAACCCAGAGATGATAATTTGACCTTTTATGGGATTTGGTCGACATAAAAATATTTTACTTTTTTCAATATACCCTTTTTTGAGCCTCAATTTACACCAAGAATCGCCGCATAGACCCCCATTTTTTATTTTGGAATTCGAAAGATCTGTATGAGTTCTTATCATTTTCAGGACCCCCGGGATGGAAAAAAGCCTTCGTCTATTTTTAGATAATCGCCAAACAGGGGAACCCCCCTATGGAAAATGCATTGTAAATATTTGCGCACTTGTAACCTTCAAGGTGAAGAAGATCAAATGATCAATGAAAGATTTTATTTCGATGATCATCTACCAGATACACAAGAGGTAATAATGACAATTATAAAAAGACAGGAATTTTATGAATCAACAAGAGCAATAAAAAATGCTAATTGTATGAAACGACACAAAATCTAGGGGAATCACCACATGTTTCGTTAGAATATTATACCTAATCGACACAGCATAGGAATGTCATCATACATAATGCATTTGTCCAAACCAAAGCAGAGAAAATGTCTCTTTTCCGTTGCAATAAAATTCTTTCTCATTAATTTTTCCTTTATTCTTTTGAATTATATTACATGTTTTCGTCCTACTAAAATTGAAATGTCACTCATGAAACGTAAAACTCCAACCAACCTATCGTGCTGTGTGCTCTACAGAAAAGTGTTTAAATCAAATTTAATTATTCTGACGTTTCTATTTTCTTATCAAAAATTTAATCCCATAGCGGAAATTTTGATAACAGTGTGCTAGCACAATACACACACAAATAAGTAAATAACCGATGTTATAAAAGACAAATAATACTCCTTGTATTGATGACTGTTTGAATTTACAATCGTCCGTTTGTAAAAAAAATATCAATGACACTGCATTCTTTTGAACATGTTATAATGTTTGATGAATAGAAAAAATGTTAATGATTGGACGATCAATCCATGTTTAAATCCACCTAAAAGTACAATGCCACTTCACCAGAAAGACTTGTCCTAGTGATATGTTTTGTGGACTTCTCTGCTGAATTGCTTTGTAAAGTTTTGATATGATTATGTCTGAGATCAATGTAATCCAGTGACTTATAACTATATATTGAACTATATATGTCTGATATCAATGTAATCCGGTGACTGAATACAAAATATTGAAGTATCTATGTCTGAATTCAATGTAATCCAGTGACTGAATATAATACATTGAAGCATCTGTGTCTGATATATGATCCAGTGGCTTCATACAATATATTGAAGTATCTATGTCTTGATTCAATGTGATCCGGTTACTGAATATAATATATTGAAGCAGCTATGTCTGATATGTGATCTAGTGGCTTCATACAATATATTGAAGTATCTCTGTCTGAAATCAATGTAATGCAATGACTGAATACAATATATTGAAGTATCTATGTCTGAATTCAATGTGATCCAGTGACTGAATATAATATATTGAAACATCTATGTCTGAGATATGATACAGTGGCTTCAGACAATATATTGAAGTAACTATGTCTGGATTCAATGTGATCCAGTTACTGAATATAATTTATTGAAGCATCTATGTCTGAGATGTGATCCAGTGGCTTCATACAATATATTGAAGTATCTATATCTGAAATCAATGTAATGCAATGACTGAATACAATATATTGAAGTATCTATGTCTGAATTCAATGTGATCCAGTGACTGAATATAATATATTGAAGCATCTATGTCTGAGATGTGATCCAGTGGCTTCATAAAATATATTGAAGCATATATGTCTGAATTCAATGTGATCCAGTGACTGAATACATTATATATTGAAGCATCTATGTCTGAGATGTGATCAACTGGCTTTATACAATATATTGAAGTATCTATGTCTGAAATCAATGTAATTCAGTGACTGAATACAATATATTAAAGTATCTATGTCAATGTGATCCAGTGACTGAATATAATATATTGAAGCATCTATGTCTGAGACCAATGTGATCCAAAAGTTTCATACAATATCTTGAAGTATCTATGTCTGAGATCAATGTGATTCAGTGACTAAATATAATACATTGAAGTGTCTATGTCTAAGATCAGTGTGATCCTGTGACTAAATATAAAATATTGAAGTATATATGTATAAGAACAATGTGATCCAGTGACTGAATACAATCTATTGAAGTGTCTACGTCTGTTATCAAAGTAATCCAATGACTGAATATAATCTCTTGAAGTTTCTATGTCTGAGATTAATGTAATCCAGTGATTGAATACAATATAAAGTAGTATCTATGTCTGAGATCAATGTAATCCAGTGACCGAATACTATATAGTGAAGTATCTATGTCTGAGATGAAGTTAATACATTGAATGAATACTATATATTGAAGTATCTATGTCTGAGATCAATGAAATCCAATGACTAAATACAAAATATTGAAGAATCTTTGTCTGAGATCAATGTGATCCAATGATTGAATATTATATATTGAAGGATATATGTCTGACGTCACTGAATACAACCAACTGAAGTGTCTTTGTCTGAGATCAATGTTACCCAGTGACTGAATACAATCTATTGAAGTGTCTATGTCTGAGATCAATGCGATCCAGTGGCTGGATATAGTATATGTCTGAGTTAATGTAATCCAATGACGGAATATAATATATTGAAGTATTTACATCTGAGATCAATGTGGAAAGCCATAATCAATCAAAGTACTGAAGTACTGTTTAGTCGGATTTACGCGTTAGTTTCGAAAAAAGATAATCGTAAAATTATTTACTGGGCAACAAAAGACTATATAGAAAATGTTGAAAGTATAGAAGATGAAGAACAATAAAAGCGTTGTTGCATTTGGTTAATTTTACCATGTATCTGTGGGAATTTTGTCTCCTGTACATTTACTCGTTGGCAATATACATTATTTTTTCTTGAAGTGTGGAGTTCTTATAACGATCCCCATTGACTGAGATGTATGCTCTCTAGTTTTCTTCAGTTAAAATTTTCAAAATTTTGCATTTTGGCTTTCATATTTTCTTTAAAAAATCAAACTATTTTTACCATCTGTAGTTATAATGCCCACATCTCCCCATTTTATTTGCCAAGTTATCTTACAACCAACTAAATGACTATCCTGTGGACGTGGTCAAGTGTACTTCGATTTGTCTTTTGGTCCCTCATGACAGTGTTTATTAGACTGAGTACTTTGTCCAATATCTTATGTCTGATCCCGCATCCATTATGTAGACAAACATGGACGTACCCAGCAAACACATGACGCCATATCAACGTCGGATTTAGGTTGATATGTGGTCGCGACGTCAGTTTACCCAATACCGATGTCGGATTGACGTCTTAATTTAATGAGTCTACATTTGGTCGGCCTTCGACGTTGATCCGACGTCCGTTTTTTGTATGATGCAAATTCTTTGTCGAAACATGACCTAGAAATGACAATGAAACGCCGCTGTTGATATATTATGTTGAAAAGACCTTAGTGATAGTAGTACTTGCAGTATAATGAAAAATAAAAACTGAATAAAAAATCCCGGGGTCAAAAATATTGCTGGAATAAATTCTAAAAATAAATTTTAATTGAAATATATTTTTTTTATAAATATTAAATTATATGAGTAGCTAAAACAGAAAACTTTTCAAAATTTTACTTATATAGTTATAAATTTACGAAGTGCTATTAGCTATAGTTTAACTAAAACCCGGACTAAAACTATCAATCTGTGTGTTACTATATGCAAATACATGCAAACAAAAATTATTTCCCTTTAACATAAAAAGCACATGAGGTCAATTTTTTTTACAATCTGAATTTTTATTGATCAGCAGTTATACCGACAGAAAGACCCTAACACAGATTTATTAGAAATATTATATTAAAACAAATTTTAATCTTTAAAGTACATTACTATCTAAAAAATAAAAAAAAAATTGCAGATTAAAATTTTAAAGTGTACCTTTTCAGTGATTTTTTTCCTATGTTACATATATTTTTGAGACTTTGCCATTTATTATTATAACCCGCCAATAATTTGAAAATCAGCTTGTCTTAGAGTTGGATTCTGTGAAGAAACATCATAGACATAAACTGCCTAGATTTGTAAGTACTGTTAATTCATGTCGTGCATACATGGCGGGGATGAAATCCTTTCGACTATAGTACAATGCAACATAATTAAAATAGTAATAGATATTTATGAAAACCATCGATAGTAATGCCTTCTAACGTTATGAAACGTTCAGTATTCAACCACTACGCAACATAAAATGAAGTTTTTTTCTCAGTCGGCAACCGACTTTGTTTCGACGTCAGAAAAAGACGTCTAAAAAACTTCCATTTTCAATCAAAATCCAACATCAATCCGACATCAGGATATGACGTCATTCTGACGTCAAAACGACCAATTTTGCCTGCTGGGTAGCTTTGTTCGACGTCCATCAAGTGAATTCTGCTCTAGTCGATGCAACTAGTGCTAGGGTACGTCCCCAATGTACTATTAGGTATTAGTGTTTGCTCATTGTTGAAGCCTCATATATTTTTGCGTCAAGCAAATGGGTATGACAAACGCACATCTCTTGGTAGTGGCTTAGTTAGTACGCTAGTTTATTGCAAGGCTATATTCTTTACCATTGAATGCTGCCCAGTGTCTAGTGTCGGTCCAACTGGTTGATTATAGCACATGGACAAATATTATCGATAATACGGGGAATATAAATGGTTTCCAATTAAAATACTATGTTAGTGGTAAAGAAATGATGTATGTTCTATGTTCTGTTTTAGCTAATATAGGTAAGCGTGGACATGAATAGATAACATTTTTTTATCTAACGATTCCGTAAAAATGTGTTGGTATGTTTAATATCATTGAAAATGGATAAAAGAAGTACGTCACATGTAAATGCTGTATCTTGACCATATTAAGATTCCGAAGTAATAATAGAACATCTTGAATAACTGTCGAAATTTGACAAAAAACCTAAAATTTTCACATCCCCTCTGGGTTGCATTTATAAATGTTCAAATTTATGCGTATCGTATTTTTTTTGTAAAAAAAGAGAGAGAAATTCAGTGTTTACTAATGACTAAATACCGATGTAAATGTGAATTTAAATTCTGCATATTACTTATTGATAAGTATAAATTCTACAGCTATACACAATTCGAGCCGACATTTTTTAAACGTTTCCATTGATCACTTCAAGGCCGTATATCAATATACATCCCTACATGATCACTTGTCAGTATCACCAATACTTTATAAATTTCAACAAGGAGTTTAACTCCTTGATTTGAACAAAAATATGTCAATAGACAGTGAAATACACAGGCGGGTCCAACCTTCGAAAAGGGGTGTTCAATGAGGTTCCAGTTAAATTCTGCACGAAATTTTAAAATGATAAAAAGGGGAGGTGTCCAACCCCGAACTCAAATCTTAATCCGGCAATGAAAACATCCTTTGTCTCTAAGAGGGCACTTAAAACAAAAATATATATTTGCAATTAAATATTGTTTTCAGTATCGATACAAGAGCTATATACAAGTTATCATTTTTGAACAATTCTTAATCAAATTAGCACTACGTGCAAACAAGGACGTATAATGAGAAGGATACGCAACTTGTACACAATCCATTTGACATTTTAAAATCACTGGTGGGACGTTTGATATGCTTTCACTTTGCAGCTAACTACTGAATGAATTTTAATAAAATGATGTTTTTCTTAAAGCTGAGAAATTTTTACGTTGTTAGAGTAAATTTCGTTTCATTATAGCATGCGCTTTCTTCAATACACATAACCGCCGTGCGCGGTACCGGCTTATGAATAGGCCCGCAGCATCCTCTGAGCTTGGAGCATGAGTCTTCCTAACAGAGGACCCCGAGGGAACCCCGGGATATAGAAATAGGACCTAGTATCTCCGGCTTGCGGGGACTGACCCCTCCTAAACGGAGGCTGACCCCGAGGGTCCCGGGATATAGAAATGGGACCCATTCCATGGTTGTGCGGGATTAATAAGTACACAGCCCATCTTTCGGATGGGATGTAAACTCAGGTCCACGTGTTAGAAGAAATGCCACGCTTCCTGCACGTAAAAGAACCCTTGTAGTAAGCTCTTCTTGGGGTTGTTCCGTAGGTGATCGGCTACAAGGCTAAATTCCCCGACATTGACGATTTCACCCTACTTTTCCAGTGGCAGTCAGAATTTCCCGTCCCATGGCCCTTTTCATACCCAAAAGTGATTTTTTATTAACATATTGTTCTAGTCTTGATATAGCTGAAATATTGCTGAGTGGACGTTAAACAATATTCAATCAATCAATCAATACACATGATTGAAATTTGTAATCAAGACATTTTTCATTGATTTTTTTGTCACTTCCGGTTTACACCGGTAAAAGTGCACCACAATTTGCACCTAAAGGCTTTAAAAGTAGCTAACAGAATTTCAAAAATTGGTATTTTCGTAAAGAGTGCCATCTACTGCACAGCCAGAACAATTTTTGTGACCATCATTATTATATTTAAAATAAAGAGTACTGTGCGGCAGCTCGTGTAAGCATAAATAAACAAACGAGTTAAAATTCTTGTCGAACTGCGATAAAAGGTAAAACAAAAAATAATATATACACATATCAAAACATAAAGGATTAAAAAAACAAGCAGACAGAGGTAGGGATTGGCCAAGATCATCGACATTAATGTCTTCAAAGGGCCGTGAAAAGAAAACAAAATGGCTGAGAAATGAAATATTACGTCACAAAAAGTATTATTATATTTATGTTGTTTTGATGCTTTAAAGATAAGGTCCCAAAATTGACAAAATCTCATATCCCGCGATATTTTTCCAATTTATCAAGAGCTTATCCTCTCATTATAAGTCCTTGATGCAAACTACGCTTACTAAATAAGAAAGAATTCTAAATCCTCTATTTATTATTATTATTATTTATGTAATTTTTTAATCAGGTACTGAATTATTTGAGTTTTTTTTTATCTTTTAAATTCAGATACATTACAAATAATCAGGTCATTATTATTTCTACAACTACGGTAACATGTTAAGTTATTTATAATTAACTTGTCACGTGACACTCTGTCAACTGCTAAAATATTCCCTCGATAATTCTATTTTAATTATGCTTAAACCTTACATTTATATGTTGTATTTTTTGTGCAGTTTACAATAATGTTAAAGAATAAATTGGCAATGAATTTGGCCGCAAAAAGTTGATTTTTGATCTCGAAGTGCATATTCATACCCGGGATTTTTCTGAAGAAAGCGACAGCATAAGAAGAATTTACGTACCGTAAATCCTCCTAAAAAGTAGTCCAAAAAGAAGTACTCATTTCCAAAAAGATCGAAAAAGGAAGCCAAATCCAGTACCAAGATCACCTATCGAATGTCATACACAGAATGAAGCCTCAGTATTTTAAGTGGATTGAATTTTGATAATAAAAGTAAATTTCTATAATACGTAAGGTAAAAATTTCATGTTAGACAAGTCTGACTAGTGAGCTGGTAAATACGCTCGGGGATT
The DNA here is from genome assembly GCA_002080025.1 of Modiolus philippinarum. NCBI lineage: Eukaryota > Metazoa > Mollusca > Bivalvia > Mytilida > Modiolidae > Modiolus > Modiolus philippinarum. The sequence goes on from MJUU01066609.1 coordinate 264,828, forward strand.
ATACCTTGAAAAATTGGGTAAATTACATTCGATGTCTATTCACCAGAATTCCTGAGAAGGTGAATATCTTTTAGATAAAGACTAAATTTTGAGTCACTGTGTAGTCATGCCGTTTCTTGGATACAAGTTTAGATTGGTATTGGAGAATCCTTTTCTCGACATCAAATTACCCCAAGAAAACCCCGGGATAAAGAAACTGGACCCAGTATTCTAGGCTGCGGGGTACAACCTCTCCAAAACTAGATGTCCGTGGTTGTGCAGAATGAATACATAAACAACCTATTTTTTAGATGGGATGTAAACTCATGATCAGGTCCACGTTTTTGAAAGAAATGCAACGCTTCCTGCACGTTAAAGAACCTTAGTAGCAAGCTCTTTTTTGAGTGGTCCTTAGGTGATTTGTTACAAGGCTAAATTCCGCACCCCTTTCGATTTCACCCTACTTTTCCAGTGGCAGTCAGAATTTCCCGTCCCATGACCCTTTTCATACCGCAAAGTGATTATTTATTAACAAACTTGTTGTCGTCTTGATATAGCTGAAATATTCTCGGTAGACGTTAAACAATATTCAATCCATCAATCAATCTACATCAAATTCATGATAAGTCGTATATTTGTTTGATGTTACAAATAACTAACTACCGAACTTGCTATAAGTTTAATTTTTACGTATGGCAATTTCGACAAATTGTGTCTCTTCAGTGCAGATAAGTACAAAATACTAATTGGATGTAAATAAAAAATACAGAAGTTACTGTGAATTTAGTTTCTGCATATGCGCGTTTTGACAATTTATTTCTCTTTAGTGCAGATCAAATCGAAACATTTGGAAATCTATAAATCGAAATGTATGTAACAGCTGATAGAGAGCAATTAGTATTAGGACCTATAAAGGAAAACCCAAAATCAGGTAAAGACAGAGCTTTGCAAGAGGGGGATACTCCTTAGGTTTTAACGTTACGAAACCATTAATTGGATGTATACATTTCACTTTAATTTATGGATTATAAATACGACAACGGGTAAGATTATGTCCACTTGTATGCCTAAAAAATATAACGGATATGTATTTCATTTGAAATTATTTCATACTTAGGTAATCGAGAATGTTAATTTTCGAAAACACTGATTATGATACAAAACTACATTTTCCTACCAATGATTCCTGTTTTCTATGAAGGGTACTCTTTATCATGTGTATCTACTTAGTTACGTTACCATGAAAATAATTTGTGCAAAAAAATTTGAAAAAAATAGTAAAACTGTGAAGAAAGCTAAGTAATATACACCCCGCCCCACAAATTGATTCCAGAAATAAGAAAGAAAAGATCAATAAATGTTGCATTTAATTTGTTATTCTTTTCTCAAATTAATAATTTGTTATGACAAAAAAAAACGACGCTCTTAACGTGCCATGTTCTTGTTTACCTTGTTTTTGATTGAGTGGTGCATCGAAAGGAGAGATTGTTTGCAATGTTGATATCTTGATCATATATCATCATCTAGTAACAATTAAAGGAGAGTTTGACTATCGAGTGAAACATTGCAATTCCTGATTTTTATTGTATTCGTTTCGGAATTGATTTGAAAATGAAAAAAATGCATGCTTGTTGACGTGTTACACATGTTAGGTAAGTACATAAAAATATGAACCTAAAAAAGGTGAAATATTAAAATGTTTCCCATATGAACTGTTTATTATGGAACGCCATAGCTGTCTTAAGTGGTAATAAATCATTGTGTGATGTCGTTTTTTATTACGTGGTGTCATTTTTTCATTACGTTCTGTCGTTTTATCTTTACATTATGTAGAAATTGTATTACGTGAGGTCGTTTTATAATTTCGTGATATCAATTATTTATTACATTATGTCGTGTTTCCTTTACGTTTTGTCGTTTTAACATTGCGTTATGTCGTAAATACTTTACTTATTGTCTTTTTTCTATTACGTGGCGTCGTGTTTTCATTCCATGATGTTGTTTTTTTATTACGTGGTGTCGTTTTTTCATTACGTTCTGTCGTTTTATCTTTACATTATGTAGTGATTCTATTACGTGATGCCGTTTTATAATTTCGTGATGTCGATTATTTATTACATTATGTCGTTTTACCTTGACATGCTGTTTTATCATTACGCTATGTCGTTTTACCATAACGTGTTGTCTTTTTTCCATTACGTGTTGTCATTTTTCTATTACTTGGTGTAAGTTTTTCATTACGTGGTGTCGGTTTTTATTTGGTTATGTCATTTTGTGATAATGGGCTGTCGTTAAATATTCATTACATGGTGTCGAAAAACCATTACGTGATGTCGCAACTTCATGACGTGATGAGGATAAAATTTAATGGATTTTTAGCAGACGACACTGGTTACACGAGAAAAACAAGAGCTCAAAATTAAGTGTAATGGATCAAATACTACAAAAACTAAGGTTAGAACGAATGAAACCTGCCTTTATTAAGGAAAAGATTTCTCCAGATATAGTTGGCATGTTGTCTGTATATGATTTTCAATGTTTAGGTGTAACAAACTACTCAGATATTATGAACTTAAGAACAGAGTGTTCAATCTAGGGGAAAGTAAAACCAGAAAAATCAAATTATCGTGCTGAACCACCGGAATTTGTTATTGAAAAATCAAATTTACAGACACTTATGGAGACAGGGTTTAAGATAAGTGATATATCTCAGTTATTGTCTGTTTCTGAAAGTACTGTTAACAGGAGAATGCGGCAGTATAACCTAAGTAAACTGTCATTTGGTGACATTGACGACAATTCTCTAGATTTGATTGTAGAAGATATAGTGACAGAATTTCCAAAATGTGGAGAGGAAATGATTTACGGAATTCTGCAGCAACGGCATATAACGGTAATTTTATTAGACCAAGATAATATAAAATACACAAACTGAAAACAAATTTAAAAAATGCAAAGATCTCTAAAATAACACAAACGATCATTAACAACAAACAGAGCAATAACTATAGGATATCGGGATAACCGGAATTTCTATCGACAGGGATTTTGATACCTAGAGCTTTCCTTCTCCCTATAGTGTAAATTTAAGCAATTAACAGTACTTTCAGAAACAGACAATAACTGAGATATATCACTTATCTTAAACCCTGTATCCATAAGTGTCTGTAAATTTGATTTTTCAATAACAAATTCCGGTGGTTCAGCACGATTATTTGATTTTTCTGGTTTTACTTTGCCCTAGATTGAACACTCTGTTCTTAAGTTCATAATATCTGAGCGGTTTGTTACACCTAAACATTGAAAATCATATACAGACAACATGCCAACTATATCTGAAGAAATCTTTTCCTTAATAAAGGCAGGTTTCATTCGTTCTAACCTTAGTTTTTGTAGTATTTGATCCGTAACACTTAATTTTGACCTCTTGTTTTTCTCGTGTAACCAGTGTCTTCTGCTAAAACTCCATTAAATTTTATCCTCATCACGTCGTGAAGTTTTGACATCACGTAATGGTTTTTCGACACCATGTAATAATAATTATATCATAATTCTATCTTTGTTTGCTCTTTCTCTGATTTCTAGGAAATTTAAACATCTCCTGATAGATAAGTTATAGAAATAATAACTAAATTGTGTGTAAATTTGATTTCAGTTCGCAATTGGTAAATGTCTCGTGTCAGTTTCTGGAAATAGTGCAACCGAATATTGATGAAATTAACAACCCCTGACATTGTTTTCCGATAATTTCTTACATCTCGATAGTTAAAATTTTCACATTTCAAAGTCCTCGGTAAACCTCGAACTTTAAAATGTAAAAATTTAACTCTCTCGATGTGAGAAATATATGTAATAAACTGGAAACGATGT
>MJUU01066610.1:14680-33301 GCA_002080025.1 Modiolus philippinarum
GAGACACTAGGTTCCGCGGAACCTTTACGAATTATTATTTTATAATTACCTACATTAAAAAAAAGAAGATTAAAAATTAATTGTAATGGAATAATTTGTCAAAGAAAGTAGAAAAGTGTTGTTTATACTTCATCGTTATATTTTCTTCCATTTCAGAATTTTTTAGATGCTGGTGTGGTTAACAACTTAGTAGGTGGTTTTGGGGGAGGAGCAGCAAGGGCAGCTCCAGCCAATCAGAATGAAGATAACAACAATCAACAACAACAGCAACAACAACCTGCTGCAGGAGATGCAAATGAGGAAGAAGTAGAGGATGATGGGATTGAAGGTGGTAACAATGGCAACAATGCAGCACAAGGTAAAAATCTTGTTTTGATTTTTGAGACAAGCCTTGCTTTTGTACTAGACCAGAGTTGACATTCTATTTAAATCAAAATATAGTGATATGAAGACAGCAGTGTATTCATTCTGTTCGGGTAAAAATTCTTTTAGAATAATTTTCATAACACTCAAATTCAACAGCAAGTACTTATTACCGAATAACAGGAAGTTGGAACTACAATATATAGATATATATTTAGACAAAATGAAAGTACACTTGCATAGTCACCTATTTAAATCTCATGTGGTCTCCTTAGTGGAGTAGGTGTATCAAGTGATATTTAGAAAATTAGTTTAAGACTAATGAGTATCTCCCTCATGCAAAACTCTTGGCCTTTCATTTAGATCCTTGTTATTTGTTCTATATCAGAATTAATACATGTTTCATCTTTTCTTGTTCCGAATGTCTTGATTTGATCTGTACCATAGAGAGATGCCATATGCAGATTCTCAATTTACATTAATTTTTGAATTGATAGTTATTTAACATCCCAACCCTAATTAACTCCCTCCATTTATGGTTTGCATACTAACAGTTTACACCATTGATGCAGTCACACCAGTTTTAATACATGTATATTTTTATTTTGACAGATGACATTAACTGGAACCCTATAGAATGGGACAGAGCAGCAGAGGAACTGACATGGGAAAGGGTAAACCATATATTACTGACTATAGCAATATATCTGTAATAATAACATTGTAAAAGACTAGAATAATACTGTGGAAGTTCTTATATGCATTGACATCAATTTTCATGGTTTTCATAAATATTACTATTTTGTTGATACATAAATTCGAGTTTTTGAATTCTATGCATTAAAACTAGGGAAAAATGCATTTTGTTGGGAACTTAATTTCTTGGCTTAAGCGACCCACAAAATCCACGAAAATTTGAACCCCACAAATAATAGTTCATTCACAGTATGTAATTTAAGACATTATTTCAGTTTAATCTCCTGATAAAACATATGATACTTCAAAAAAGAAAAAATGAACACCCCTTTTGATGGAAGATTTGAAGAATTTTCCGTCAACATTCCTGTTGCTCTACCAGTTCTTACATGTATGTATGGTACAGTATTTCATTACTTATTGCTTCCAAGGACAGATGGTTTCAGTTGACCTTGATTTGAAAACTTATAAGTTAAAAACAGTCAACAAAAATGTTTGCTTGCTTGTTTCCAAAATTAAAAGAATTTACATTAGCACATGAGGTTAACCCTTGTTCATTGTAACAACTATAAAGACGCTTTTTGTGTCGCATAGTGTGTGGCGACATATAGGGATCACTTAAATCGTCTTGTGGTGTTGTAGGCAACTATACAGACGCTTTTTGTGTCGCCTGCACACGTAGTGTGTGGCATCATATAGGGATCACTTTAGTCATCTTGTGGCGTTGTCGGGGGCGTCGTCGTCCTTGTTTTTCTGTCCCACTATTTTATAACACTTTTCTAAGCAACTACAAATCACAGTCACTTGAAATTTTGTATGTGACTTCAGTATGGGGTTCTATATTGCGCTTATCAAATTCTGAACATCTACTTCCTGTTTACCGACTTGAAATATTTTCAACAAGTACTGTCAATGGTTAAAATTTTGGAAACACTTTTGTCACCAACTACAAATCACAGGCACTTGAAATTTTGTATGTGCATTAGAATGGGGTTCTATATTGCACTTATCAATTTCAGGTTTTTTTTGACATCTTCTTCCTGTTTACGGACTTGGAATATTTTCAACTAATACTGTCAATGTTAAAAATTTTCGTAACACCTTTCTCAGCAGCTTCAAATCATAGCCACTTGAAATTTTGTATCTTTAGTTTGGGGTTCCATATTGCACTTATGGAATTCAGGTGTGTCAGACATCAATTTTCTGTTTAACAGCAGTGCAGGTGACACAAGTCTTCTATAGAAGACTCACAATTCATCTTTATATTTCTACAAATTATCATAAAAGTCTAAAATATGTTATTGTGTAATTTCAGCTGCTAGGATTAGATGGGTCTTTAGTGTTCTTGGTAAGTATATTTGGTTTCATTACTGTTTTTAGCTCACCTGGCCTAAAAGGCCATGTGAGCTTTTGCCATCGCTATGCGTCCGTCGTCCGTCGTCCGTCGTCCGTCCGTCTGTCTGTCTGTCAACAATTTCAAAAATCTTCTCCTCTGAACCCACTGGGCCAAATGTAACCAAACTTTGCCTGAATCATCACCAGAGTATGGCTTCTCAAAATTGTGTTCGATTANTAGAATGGGGTTCTATATTGCACTTATCAATTTCAGGTTTTTTTTTACATCTTCTTCCTGTTTACGGACTTGGAATATTTTCAACTAATACAGTGAATGTTAAAATTTTTGTAACACTTTTCTCAGCAGCTTCAAATCCTAGCCACTTGAAATTTTGTATCTTTAGTATGGGGTTCCATATTGCACTTATGGAATTCAGGTGTGTCAGACATCAATTTTCTGTTTAACAGCAGTGCAGGCGACACAAGTCTTCTATAGAAGACTCACAATTCATCTTTATAGTCCTTCAAATAATCATAAAAGTCTAAAATATGTTATTGTATAATTTCAGCTGCTAGGATTAGATGGGTCTTTAGTGTTCTTGGTAAGTATATTTGGTTTCATTATTGTTTTTTAATTGGTGCTATTCTTTTAGACATTTTCTGTGTTTACTATTCATACTTGGAGTCTTGTTTTATGTATGTGTATTATACACTCATGAATTTTTCATGAATTTGAATTTTGGAATAAAAAAAGGCATTATGGTAGAATATTACGATACAGAATTTACTTTAAAAACATCAAGCAGACACTGTAATAAAATGTTTCATTCAATAGTTTATAATCAATGCAGTGTAAATGAACCAAGATATTTCACTATTGTTGATTGTTTAACTAATTTAAATGCACTGCATATACATTCAGATGGAAAATATCATTCATAGCATCTTAGGAAAAGAAAATACAAAAATATTTGAATTGATTGAAATAACTACAAAAAATATTTTTATTTGTAATTGTCTACCTGTAAGATTATATGAATCTAACACCGGTGAAAAGGCAAGATCAAGAAATCTCAGACACCCAAGGGTAAGATTTTTAATATTTCTCTGACGAGGCTTGCCAAGTTAGAGAACCATTGAAATCTTACCCGAGGGTGTCTGAGATTTCTAAATCTTGCATTTTCAATGGTGTTTGATTTATTTTCTCACTTTTGTATTCACAAACTACGATTTTTATACCACCAAGCCGTAGTTGACATCCGACGTTCCTAAGCGGCGTCAATGACATCTGAATACATTGCTTGGTAATTTCTGTCTTGTACCAGGGGGTACAAGACAAGGAAATCTCACACCGCTAAAAATAGGAACTGTTCTGTCTCAAAAGTGAGAAAGAATTCTTTATCTTATTGATGTTTGTCTCTTTTACTTCAGTTGTAAATTTATTTATAGGAACATGTGTTTTGGGTGGTGTCTCTAAATACTCTCTTTATATTGGTGTTTGGTAAGTATTTTATGTATATAGGTATACTCATAAGGCTGAAATTACTGTGTAGGAGATAATTTTTTGGGATGATGATATCAGATATATTTTCAAGGTGCTTAATAGCACAAAAAATTAAATCTCACTAGATAAGAGGCAATATCAAGCAGTTTCTTGATATTATATAATACACAAAAGTAATTGTGAAAGTTAATATAGAGGCTTCATATAGTGTAGCCAGACAATATTAAATTCTATAGTTAACAATTTAGTATGATATTAGTTAATACATGTACCTGTCTTATCAGTTCAGATTTAATTTATCTCTTCAAAAGAACAAGTCAGAAAATAGACTTTCCTGAAAATCAGTACATCAAAACTTATTCCTTTGCTGTATAGTATAATAAATTAATGTCATCATTAAAGTTTCATAAAACATGTTAGATTTATGATAATTTTATGTGAAATAAGTCCATACTTTAGTTTATATTTCATTTTTGCTCTATTTCATTTTAGGGAAAGAAAATGAATGAAAGCTAAAGATTGTTTGTTTCTAAGAACAAAAAATATGAATCCAGTATTTGTTTTACAAGCATTCTACTTTAATTTTGCCTGTAGAAATTTGAATTCTTCATTTCTTAATTTATTTTTTTTCTATCTTTTAGCATTTTGCCCATTCCATATAGGACATTTTACATTGGTTGGATTACGACTAGAAGACCTTGTAAGTATATTAAATTGTTTGTTTTGTATACAATGTGCATTACACATATTTTGTTTCATGTTTTTGCTTAATAAAATAAAAGGCTATGAATATGATTTGACCATATAGATTTGGCACTATTGTCCAGACGTGTTTCCATCCATATGTAATATTTTGATTAATATGTAGTTAGTGGTGAGTTTAGACATAAAGTTCACAGATAAAAAATGACTGTTATAATGAGAAATCCTGGTTGGTTATATTTCCCTGTACCAAGTTAGTTATATATGGTTAAAGTGGAGATAATTTTATCTAAATATTGATATGCTAATTAAAATTATCTCCACTTTGAACCATACAAAACTGACTTGGCAAAGGGAGATAAGCAATCGATCAGTTTATTATAAGTAGTATCCTTTCCAACATGAGTTGAAGATTTGAATTTATATATACAGCTTCACAGAAAGCTGTTTGATGTAGCCTAGTAAATATTTTACCAATTAACAATCAATCAAAACAATTTTGTTTTTTTCACATGCATTAACAGACCATATTATTTAGAATATTTGGTAGACAAATCATGCCATTTCAGCTGAGTGAACACATAATCACAAGAAAAAAAAATCAATATAAGAAATGACAGTCATATGTTTTGCATCAATTATTATTATTACATGTGTATAATGGAAAAAGAATAAGATAAGTGTTAAAATTTCTCTGAAGAGGTTTTATGATACTTCGTATCTTTGCAGATGGAATCAACACATTATGAAGGGTTACTAACAACAATGATCGGTTACATCGTTATTGCATTTTCTCTGGTCGTTATGTATATGTTGTGTGCTATAGCTAGACTTAAAAAGTAAGTTTCAGTTATATGATGGTCAAAAGAAGTTGAGCAGAACTTGGACAAGATATTCCATAAAATAAACTTATGCACAGCTGAAAAAGAGAAGGCGAAGACAAAATGTTGTACACGTTTCTGAAAAACACATACTGATGTAAACAGAGAATATATGTGTTGAATATCATTAAAAGATTTTTAAACCTCATATATGATCCAAAAAGAGTATTAATACCATATGTCTCATATTAAGCCCCCAAGGCACTAATTAAGTACAACACAAACACTGTCAAAAATGTTAAACGAAGCTCATATAACAAAAATACAAGATCTTTCATAAATACACAAAGCAGTCATTGTAATAATGCTTTAGCTATCTAAATCTTTGACACACAGGAGGAAAGAAAAGAAGGATGTTACTTTTGATCAGTTGTTTGTTCCCAAATGCAAATGAAAAAAAATGACAACTCAATTGTTTACAATTGGAAACTTCGACGCACTAAATGGAACGTGCATGCAAAATTAAAAAGAAATCATTGACGAAAAACATAAGAAACAAAATAAGATTTCTCCATTTATAATGGGAATTTGAAGTGCATTATCATGAAGAAACAATCAACATAACAGGTTATACAAAAATCTTGGTACATGTTTATTGCAAAAAATTATGTATAATGCATAACCTTATTGACATAATTAATAACAAATTCCTTCATCATGAACAAGGCAATGAATTAGACTCATAAAGGAATAAGTTATCTTTCTCATTTAATTCTTTTGCATCAGTCAGCTCTTGCATCATTAAAATTTGTATTCACCTTGGTTAATAGTTATACAATAACTGTCGTATATGTTACCTATTATTTATTGCATATTGTTGTTACATCTGTAGATTTAGAAGAGTCCTAGGTTTGTGTTATATTGTTGTCAAGGTGATGTTACTGGTTGTCATAGAGATAGGAGTTTTCCCCCTTATCTGTGGATGGTGGTTAGATATATGTTCATTGGTGAGTACATTTATATATTGACAAAATCTGTTAGAATTTTATCATTTTACATCATTTTATCTCTGTGAAATCTTCAGTAAAACTGGGAAAGTTTGGTGTTCTACCAATGTAAACCTAACAACAAATTATAAAAAAAATCAGTTCTTTATTTATACATAAAAAAAATTTAATTGATATTTTTGGATTTTAACACAACATTTCTCATATTACATTTAAATGCATGTGGTGCTCTAGAAGCTTACCCTGTTATTGCACCAGGCCTCAATACAGAATTCATGTGAACATATCCCTATTATTTCTCAGAGATGTATCTTTAAGTGGATTATGAATTTTGAATATCTTCTTTATAATTCCTTGTATTTTTAGAATACCTATGATATTTAGTTCTCACAGTTTATGTACTATAACCTCTCCTAGATTGATTTTTATTTAACACAATACTGTAAAACTTAGATTGCCTGAACACCAAAAGGACCGATGGAAACAGTTCGAGTTAGAGGGGTGTTTGAGCTATTGAAATTGAACTATGAGGGACCAATCAGGGTTAAAGACATCCATGTTGTTTGAGTTATTGCAGTTCAAGCCATCGACTTTATATGTACCGGTAATTTTTTTTCAGTCGATGTTTGATGCCACACTAAAGGATAGAAAAAACAGTTTCCATTTAGCACCAGGGACATCCATGTTTATACACTGGTTGGTAGGAATGGTGTATGTGTTTTATTTTGCATCATTTATCCTACTTCTCAGAGAAGTTCTAAGACCAGGTGTATTATGGTTCCTGAGAAATCTGAATGATCCAGAGTTCAACCCAATACAAGAGGTAATGTTTTACATACCAGTCTTTGATTTGGAGTGCTATGGAATAAAAGTGTACAAAATTTTGTCTTTAAAGAGTAAGGGCTGTTTCAGAAATAACTATCGGAAGGCACTATATAGTGAAAAAGTGATGGGTGTGAAGTTTATTAGAGACTTTCAATGAAAAAACAAAGGAATTAAAATGATTTTATGCATGTTGGGTTTTTTAAATGGTGCCTTCCGACCCCATACAATTCTTTCTAGAACAGCCTTAAGGGGTCTTTAAATGTTAATATACCATATACGAGTATTGTTTTTGGCTCTTCAATACATATTACAGTACATACACAATACATGAAACTTATGTCACAAGAGACAAAAAGATGCTGTGGTTGAGTACTTTCCTGGGTCACATGGGGGCAGATATATTTGTTGTGAAGGGCACACAACCAAAATTCTTGTTTTTCCTGTTTGTAATTTAATTGACAGACATAGGATTTATTCTTTGCACAGCAATTTTCAGCTTTTTAAATTGCTAAAATAAAGTTACTTAATTTTATAGACCTTTGATGTCTTTATATCTTTATTTCATGTTGAATTTGTGTTTGTTTTAATTTGTATTGCTACAACCCTGATGGGTTTATGTTTGCAATTTAAATAAATAAACATGATAAATAAATATATTATTTAAAAATCTTTGACAAGTCAAGTATGTATAGTGATATTTCAGCAATATTTTACATATACTGAATGGGTATTAAATAATTTTGATGCTGAAGTGTATCATTTGATGACAGCTTAATGAACCCGATTTAGATTTGCTTTTGTTGATAAACAAAAACAAAAATTGGAAAAATGACATTGTTTTTACAAAGGATCTGAAGTTCAAGTATGACAGTTTAATGACCCAGTTTAGTATTAACCAAACTCAGAACATAACATTGCTTTAATATGTATAAAGATGCTGAAGTTGATTATTTATACAATGTGTTATTCTACATTACAGATGATTCATCTTCCTGTGTACAGACATGCTAGAAGATTTATGGCTTCAGTGGTAATATGTTTTAGAATGCTGTTATATAAATAGAATTGAAAGATTGAAATTAATTTTGTAGTTGTATTACTGCATTGTTCAATTATTCATTGAATATTTTGTAATCATCATGATATGGAATTATTTATAGTATGAATATACATATTATTTATAGTATGAATAAACATAATTTTTTACATTTAACCATGAAAATTTTCTCAAAACTCCTGCTAGATGATTAGATTAAGACTTCAAAAAGCTAATAGACAGCAAGGAAATGTGAATTTAGGGGCATACGATAATTTACTGTAATAAATTATATAATTAATGACAAGTTTATCAGGAAAATGATATTTATATATTCTGACAAGCTTGTTTAAACTACAGAAGAGAAGACATTAATATTACAAATCTTCCCCAAACTCCAACATGCACCAATTTAGATACAGCCCATTGATATTGTCAGGTTATATTTATTATATATTAGTCTCAACTTGATAAAATGATCTTATGTTTAAAGTAAATAGACAGTAATATTCATATCCATTTTGTTGTAAGTCTTCACAATTAAAGAACAAATCATACCTACCCGAAATCTGTAATAAAAAGTATGGGTCACCATGCTTGCTTTTTCTAGAATTGAGATCAAAGTTTGCTCATTTTTAGCCATTTTTTCACCATAATTTTCATAGATTGCATGTGGAAAATATGGAAAGGCAATTTTTAACGTAATAAAAAGGAACTTTTTATCCATGAGAATTTGATGTATTTTAGTGAACAGATAGTTTATGATGTAATTTATAGGTTACAATAATAAAATGTATATGTCACTATGCTTTTTTATACGACCGCAAACAAATTTTTTGAGGTCGTATATTGGTATGATACTGGCCGCGGCGTCGTCGGCGTCGAAGGTGTCGTCGACGTCTGTAGACTCTTCTTTTCCATGCGATAACTTCAGTTCTAGTTGATCAACCCTTATGAAATTTTTACATAATGTTGCTTGTCACAAAAGGAAGGTTGGGATTGGTTTTGGGTATTGTGGCCCCGCCCGTTTTTTTAAAAAGGGCCAAATTAGGTGTTTTCATATATTGGGCTGTAGAATATTTATTATTTATTGGATTTTGATGGGGTTTCTTTCAGTGTGATCCTAAGGAAATTTGGAAGCAGATGTATGTCAACGGATTTCATGTCACATGTACCGTTCATGAGATAAATGGGTCCCAAAAGGGGGAAATCTCAAAAATCTATTTTTTTCATTTTTTGTCTGATTTTGATGCAGTTTTTTTCATTAGATTCCTTATGAAAAATTAATATGGCGCTCAACTTTTATATTTTTGGTAACTTGTTTGCTTTCCGAGCTATGAGGGGCCGAACGGGGCCAAAATTGCAAATTTGCTGATTACCTGAAATTTTTATTTTTCATGGGATTTCGATGGGATTTTTTCTTTGAATTCCTCTTGATATTAGTTTTCAGAAGTATGTCAACAGATTTTGCGTAGCTCTTACGGTTTTCGAGCTACAAGGGGTCAAAGGGGCCAAAATTGCAAATTTTTTTAAACATGTGAAATCTTTATTTTCCATCGGATTTCAATGGGATTTTTTTCTTTGAATTCCTCTTGATATAAGCTTTCAGTTTATGCCAACGGATTTTGCGTTGCTCGTACTGTTTCCGAGCTACAAGGGGTCAAAGGGGCCAAAATTGCAAATTTTCGAAATATGTTAAATCTTTAATTTTCATCGGATTTTGATGGGATTTTTTTCTTTGAATTCCTCTTGATATAAGCTTTCAGTAGTATGGCAACGATTTTTTTTTGCGTAGCTCTTACCGTTTTTGAGCTACAAGGGGTCAAAGGGGCCTAAATTGCAAATTTTCGAAATATGTGAAATCTTTATTTTTCATCGGATTTCAATAGGATTTTTTTTCTTTGGATTCCTCTTGATGTAAGCTGTCAGGAGTATGGCAGCGGATTTTGCGTAGCTCTTACCGTTTTCAAGCTACAAGAGGTCAAAGGGGCCAAAATTGTAATTTTCGAAATATTTGAAATCCTTATTATTCATCGGATTTTGATCAGATTTTTTTCTTTTGATTCTTCTTGATATAAGCTTTCAGTAGTAAGTCAACAAATTTGGCATAGCTTTTCCCGTTTCTGAGCTAAAGGGGCCAAAGGGGCCAAAATTGCAACTGATTCAAGCTCTTTATTGTGTCCATTTATTTACTGTATCAAGCTCTTTACTGTGTCCTCATTCATTTGAATTGCACTCATGTTCAAATTTCAGTATTTGACATGCTGCGGTCGTATCATGCTGCGCTCGGCGTAGCCCTTTATTATGGAGATATTTTACAAAGTTTCCGGATTAATCGTTATTTACGGGAAAAGGGAGTTAATTCACGGCAAAACTACACAAAATGTGATGTTTCACATCTATCATTCAATTATGACGTCACAAAGGAAAGGACGTCGAATTACTGTTCTGGCCCAAAAATCAAACCTACCCTGTATCTGGCTCTTTATTTCTTTAATGTGCGATTGAATTGCGCAGCACAACAGTGTCTATCTACCTTAAATACATGTATAAGCTTTGATGAACAACATTTATCAATAAACTGTATCTTTTGATTTTCAGGTGATATTTGGTAGTACAGTACTTTTGATGTTATGGTTACCAGTCAGAGTTATTAAGAAGATTTTTACTGGTTTCCTACCATACCATGTCATGTTATCAAGGTCAGTAAGACAATTTCAAGGACATTTGATAATCTCTTTGTATGTAACTATGTGTTATTTATTGTTGAAAATAATGATGCTCCTGCTCCAATGGAGAAGGGTATACTGTTTTTCATTTGCCATCTGTCTGTCACATTTTTTCAAACTGTTCTCCACAGCGGTAAATAATAAAAAATTTTGTCATAAGTTACATATGGTTACACTACTTGTTTTATTTTGGTTTAGCTTTCCGACCTGTCAGGATTTACTTCAAAATTTTCTCTCCACTCATAAATAATTGACGTGAAAAAAATAGTTGTTAGTTGTTTTCTTAAAATATTTCAAAATTAAAGGAATCTCTAAGTTTTTAAACTACTTGCTATATAAAAAATGTACTGTTTATAAGATGAACACTTTTCACAGAAAAATTATGACTTAACAAGTTATATTTCCTTTTAAAATTGTTATTATAGGATTATATGTTGCCTTTATAGTTTGAAGTTTTATCTTTAGATACAAACATATACTTTACTTTGCCACTAAGTGAGCTATCATTGGATTAAATATTATCAGAATTTCTTTTACCAGACATTTATTTATAAATGTTTCAGGGATGCACCAGATACTGATCTATAATTAGAGTAACTATCAGTTGTTTTACAAGATATTTATATATACATTTATTCACTTTTCAGTGATGCCCCAGTCAGTGAATTGTCATTGGAGCTATTATTGTTACAAGTTGTTTTACCAGCATTGTTAGAGCAGGGTCATACCAGAATGTGGCTGAAGGGTATGGTTAGAGGATGGACACTTGCAATGGCATATGTACTGGGTCTGAGGTCCTACCTTCTGGGAGATGTACCGTTAGATAATACTGTGAGTCATTATATAATAACAGCGGCCTACATCAAATCCCAGTATAGCCAAAAAATTATGTAAAATCAAACTACTTAATCTGAATATGTCTAAGCCATGTTTTAGGATACAGTTTTCACTTTCTCTCTATTGATTCGTGGAGTTTGATGGGTGTGGATCAGACTCGACTAATACTAATCCAATGGCTCACATTATTAAATTACATAAATTTTCTTTATCATCTCAAATTGGCTTTGTACAGCAGTATAAATTTTTCTCAAAGCGACAGGTAATGACCTAGCATTGAGTCTAATATAAAAAAAATTGTGGCATGTCTCTCAACTGGGATATATTCTGTAAATTGCAACTTTGCCTTTTCAGAATGTATAGCAATGAAGCAGTCTTCACGAAATGCATCGGTCCGACGGACAAAACTGACATTTTGAGAGAAGGACCTGTTAAAAAAATTGTAAAGTGTTGTTCCGAATGTCCGTCATTTTTCTTGGGCTAAACCACTGGAAACAAGGTTTCAGGCTGCAAAATTGACAATCATCTGGTAGATCTGAGACTTAATTTTGTTATCGCCAACATTTCTTGTCAAGAACTTTTCATGAAATTGATAAAAAAACATTCCCAAACAGGAAGTGATATGCATTAATAAACCAATATCGGAAAAAACTTGATGATTTTCCGGAAATCTCCGATAATACAAAATGTGAGGAAACATTTGGTCCGATTACTTTTTGGTCGGTCGGATAAGCCATAAAAGACTGGTGGACCGAATGTCCACCAAATTTGAGAAGTATTTCGTGAAGACTGATGAAGGATGGTAATGATAAAATGTCCCTTCTTCTCACATTAAGTTTTGGATTGATGAGTCTGTAACAATGTTTATTACAGGATAATGTTGTGGAAGGTGACCAGCCAGTTCAACAACCCCCTCCTAACAACAACCCTCCCCCTGCAGCTCAAGGGGGTCTGGGTGCTGCACATCAAGCCATGTTACAGGGAGGTGGGCCAACTGGATTCCAGGCTTATAAAAGGCCTTCTGTATTCCATTTTAGGGTAAGTAAGTTTTGATATATAAAGCTTTGAATAATAGCTCCTAACAAGAATCCTGCCCTACAGCTCAAGGCGGTTTGGGTGCTGCACATCTTACCATGTTACAAGTTGATTGTCGGATTCCAGGCCTATATCAGACTTCTATGTTACCCTTTTAGGGTAAGAAAGGTTAGTGAAAGAATATTTTAACATCCAGAAAACATTTTCACTAAGTAAAAATTATACTTTTCATAATGAGAAAGAATTGTATATAAATGGATATCAACTAGTGTTATGTAATTTTGAAATATAATAAACAAGCCATTTGCTTAAAAGTGATACAAATATTTCATATCTAACTCCAGCATCAGTTCTTGTTTTGTACCACAAAATTACTATTGGTGCATGAAAAAGAAAATGAGGATGAATCAGAAGGGAATTTGAATTATTCATGTCAGGAGTTAAATATATATATATTACAATAAACAACCCAAGACATTTGCATTTCAGATATTTTAGTGTTCCAAAAAATAGGAAAAATCACATCACAAAGGTCAAGACATTTTGGATATTTTAGTCAACCAAAATTAGATACCATGAAAAATAACCACTTGTATAATTTAATATTGAAAACTTTTTAAAATTGATCTTTTATGTGTTATGTAATATTTTATTTTTAATTTTCAGATCATTCTCTTGGTACTTTTGATGTGTTTTACATTGTTTGTCTGCAGTCTACTATCTTTAGTATTACCAGGTAATATTCAGACTCGTATTAAGAAATAAAACTTATTCATAAGGCATTATGAAGTCAAACATGTATAAACAATAACCATACAGTAACCTTCAATTACAATTCATATTGATTGTCTTAATATACATGTATATCCAAATTAGGAAGCTTTTAAATATTTAAGACATCACAGGCATGTATTTTTTTACCTTAAGTTTTTAGTTATTTCCTTTTGTGTTAAGATGTACTGTATGGTTGTTATTATTACCGTTTTACATGAAAAGCGCAAAAATTTATAACCACGAATATTTCACTATTAGCGTGAACATAAATGAACTTAATGATGTTAATTAAAAAAGTCGCGAATATAAAACCCCGCGAATAAATGCAATACAGAAAACCATGAAAATTTCATACCACGAAAATAAAGACCTATACAATATATTGTTTCAGTAAGTCTTAAACACCAGTAATGTCCCCTGTAAATAGCCAAAGGTCAAAGTTTTGATTTAGATCCTACTCTAGTCTTCATCTTTAAGTGTCCTTGTCTTTCTTTTTACAGGGTACTGTAAAATTTTACCTTTATGTGTATTTATTTTAGTGTGGTCAGGTCGTCAGTTGATGGCTCTATGGATGGGTGATGCTAAGGTTCATGAGCTGTACACTGCAGCCTGTGGTCTGTACATCTGTTGGATGATTTTACGTATAGGAACAGTTTTATATAACTGGATACCACAAGGGACATCTGCTATACTTAATAAAGTTAGAGAGTGGTTTGTTCTTGTAAGTATGCTAGCAATTGCATTCATTCATAATACAACAAAATACATGTACGGCTGTTTTATATTGGTATTATTTTTGCCGCTTCTTTCTTTATTATATATATGAACTATTTTCAAAGCTTATTTTAAGGCCAAGAGAAATAAGAATGTCCACTATTCTCTTCTGCTTTGTTGTAAGAATTCAAAAATAAGTTTTGGACGACTGAAAGCTTGAACTGATTATGCAGTCATAAGTATGTAATAGAAAGGAATTGGGATAAATGTCAAGGAGACGACATCCCATTGCCAAGTTAAAGCCACCCAAAGCAAAGCATCTAGGGTCTCCAACACAGTGAGGAACCTCATACCATATAGAAAGCTCTAAATAAGGAATATTTGTTACATTGTTTCATACTAAATTGTTTTATCTAGAGAGAAGTTAAAAGTTGGCTTTAACTTAGCTTCGAAATTTTCCAAATTATAAATATACATGTGAATTAATAATTGAGAAGAAATTACTTCTTTCCTTTTCAGGCTATGAAGTGTTTTGTTGTAGCTGCCTTACTGATTGGATTTGTACCGTTGTTACTGGGTTTATTGTTTGAATTAGTTATTGTGGCTCCTCTTAGAGTTCCATTAGACCAATCTCCTATCTTCTTTCCTTGGCAGGTAAGTGTTTTGTGGTCCCTGCCCTAGTGTTGGCTATTGCCATCACAAGATGTGCCCGTTGGTTATCTTTTTTCATCATCTCCTCTGAAACAACTGAAGCAAATTCAACCATACTCTACAGGAATGATGTACTGAAGGTCTTTAACAATAATTGCTAATGTTGAAGAAAAAAATCATTGAAAAATCCTAAAATTTCATCCTAAGAAAAAGTGTAATTGTAATGTGCAATTAAATCAGTTTTACACAAAAATATAATAATGAATGGACAAACTGGTAATGATTGGTCAACATATTAGAATGATTTGACAAACATGATAATGATTTAGCAGAATACGATAATGATTAGACAAAGTATGATTATTATACAAAACATGATAATGATTAGACAAAACATTTTATGATTGTACAAAATATAATGACTAGAAAAACATGATAATGATTGTTGTTTTGTTTATTGTAGGACTGGGCACTAGGTGTTCTTCATGCTAAAATAGTTTGTGCAATAACAATGATGGGACCACAGTGGTGGTTAAAAAGAGTTATAGAACAGGTAATATAACAAAAAGTCATTTCATTGCCATTCTGTATATAATAGGTAAAATTGGCATTTCAAGTATAAATAGAAAAGAAGGAAAAAATTTATCTTTAAAGGCATGTTTCCACCTAAGAAAGGAGTATTCTTGGTGTGAGTTTTGTGCGACTACATAATGTACCATTCTGTAAGGTGTAATTTTGTGCCAAAGTTATATTTTATGATAATAAAGGTGCCTTTCTATTTTTCATCTCAAATTATGATTACAATGATCAAGTACATTTTATTTTTGACCAAGAGAGGTAAGCATCTATTATTTATATAATAATGTTGTGTTTTACAAATAGAAGCCAGAGTGATGGATGATAAGTGCACAACCAAAAGGGGAGGGCACTATTGTCCATTACCCTGGTTACTATTTTCGCATAGTCAATGTAAAACACAACATTAATATTATTATTGTATTGAATGTTTACTATTTTGAATATTTACATTGCTAAATAGTTCTTTTCCTAAAAAAGCTTCTCAGTATGAAAGTCAACATAAATGCTGCCAATGTCAAATAGTTCACGTCTTGATGCTGTAACAGACGATACTCTTTTCTTTAAGTAACTTTAAATGGTTACATCAAGCGCACAGGTGGTCAAAATGATAAGTCCCAACTACTTGTCAATCAGTCCAAAACTCCGCCTCCTGCATGTGATGATTACTGTTGATGATTAACATAGAAATCAGTAGTTTTTCATAACAGCAGTGAATGTTATTGCCCATAGTGCAAAACTATGCAAAAACAAAACTGTAATAAATTACCATCTTACAGAAGGTATGATGATATATTTTATTATACTTTATGCAAATTTCTTTCATTATCTTGTTATTTCATTGGATAACCGGCATTTGTTAATTTTCAGTAACGTCTCAATAGTCACGCCCATCCTTTATAGCAACATGTGTTAATCGTTAGCAACATGTGTTAATGTCTAAATTAACACCCGCTCCGATCAATGACGCCATCGATGTATACAGATTCTTATTTTCTCGCCACTTTTTTTGTTGACAACAATAATTCAAGCTGTTTTAGTTATAAATGTAGTCAGTAGTAAAATAAAAGTGACCTAATCATATGAAAAAGGACCTTGTCACAAATTTAATTGCAGTTAAAAACGATTTTGCCACAGTAAAACAGTACTGACTATTTGTTTAAGTGTTTTTGATGTTGCATAATAACGAAACATATTATCATTATTTTTATTATTTTCAAACATAACGTACATTGAGGACTTATTTATACGTTAAGCATTCAGTATAATAAAAATCATAATGCCCTTGGATGAAGGTGTTATATCGATTAACACACTCGGTGAAAAATTATCACCCTCGACATTGTCTCGGGTGATAATTTTTACCTTGTGTGTTAATCTACCCTAACACCTTCATCCAAGGGCATTATGTTTATAGTAATACCGTATAGCGGGTAATTTTTGCAGTTGCCAAATTTCGTGATTCCTTCCCCAAAGAGGGGTATTTAATTTTAGCGGTCATCAATTTTAGTGAATGTAAAATTGAGTGAAGGACAAGCATGTATGAAAATGTACTGACTTAAATTATGCAAGTTTTTATTTTCACACCTCCATACACCTCGCGAATATAGCGAAAATTACCCGCTATACGGTATAAAATTGTCACATAGAGAAGATTAGTTTTCTTCTGTTCTGTGTATGTATTTGTTTGTGTCTCCATCTTTCTTAATATTTAAATGTTTTTACAAATTATTTAACTTTCAGTGCAAAAAAAAACAAAAACAAAACAAATTTTCACTTAACTTGCAATGGAAATGCCATTTAACAACAAATTTTTAACCCCATGAAGCAGTGACTTTTCACAAAACTACAAAAATTATATCCAACAAATTAAAGTACTTTCTTGGTATTGTTTTGCTTATGCTATAAAATGAGAATTCAAATGTAGGTATATACTACCATTAGTTTACTAGGATATATTTCTTTCATTGTATATATATTTTTTTAATCTTAGCAAGTGACATTTATTTTTCAGATCTATAACGATGGTATACGTAATATCAACCTTCGATTCATCATTACCAAATTATGTGCACCTGTTATCGGTGTCCTGGGGATGTCTTTAGCTGCCCCTTATGTAGTAGCTAATAGTTTAGTTCCATTTTTAGGTAAGACTATATGATTTTATTTAAGAAATAAAGCATGGCCAGCAAACTTAATTGCCATTTTAGTATGGGCTCAAGTTGTTTTTGCAAATATTTTATGCTTAGTTTTAGCAAGGGGAAAAATGTGCAAAAACAATGAAAGCCCATACTGAAATGACAATAGAGTACTATGCGGACATGGTTTATATAGATTCTCATATGGAATTTTTTTCATCAGCAAAAAATATGGTATGTACTGACAGGAAAACTTATATGACTCATAATTGTCATTATATTTGCAAAATTGCCTTTATTCTTTTGTAATATCAATTTTGACTTTGCAACCGACACCTCAAACCAACCAGACGTTTCAATCTTTTTTATGACAACATCATATTGAAATACACAATTCATAATGGAATTTGCGTTGTAGTCTTCAAACAGTAAACAAATTTATAATTTGCTAGTTACACAATTGTTATACCCATTTTCTATGGGTGGGATTATATTAGTATAAAGTCTGTAAATTCTGATACCTTTAAAATTCATAAGGCCTTAATTAAAAAATAAATTACGTTTTTCAGGTTTTAGTTTTGAGGTGCAGAATTTAGTATTAAGAAGAATATATCCTTTCCTGTTGGCATGTTTAATTATAATTTTGTTTGGAATATTCCAAGCCAGACAATTCAGACGGCTGTATGAACATATAAAAAATGACAAGTAAGTTTTAGTATTTACATCTTGCATGAATTTTTTCAAACATGACAATCTCCAGTGGTAGTATAAACAAGTTCTTTCTAATGGAAGTAAACAACTTTACAACAGACAAGATTTGACAGTTAAGAAAGACCCTAACATATCCTCGGATGCCCAAACCCCCCCCCCCCCCCCCC
>MJUU01066610.1:33341-50172 GCA_002080025.1 Modiolus philippinarum
TAGGTGCAACTTATTGATATTGAAATGTATGTGAATCTGTTTAACTGGCATAAAACTATGATTAACAGTAAAAATTTAAATATAACAAACTAAATGAAAACAAATCAAACAATTTCAATTACCTAGTGCATGTTGTTCTACAAAAAACATGGAGTCCTACCTGCGCCCCCTATAAACAATGACTATGTGACGTTGGCCTATTTACAAAAATAGACAAATCAGGTTAGGTCATGGAATGTTAATAAACCGCAGGTTAACTTCCGGTCACTTTGGAAGACGGATTTGGGGCAAAATCTGCATTATTCATAAGGCATATTTTTGTACTAAGTAAATATGCACTTTTTGATTGAAAACTTAACCTTTTCATATTTACCTGTTTAGTTCTCATCTCCAGGTGTCTATTTCGTCTTGGTTGACAATTTTCTAAATATAGAGCGCTAAGAAACCAAAAGTGATGACGTAACCATAAGCACGCGCTAATGCCATGTAAATATGGAAGAGGGGCGCAGTTAGGACAGGGGCGTAGTTAGGACCTCCGACGATACTAACTACCCTGTATAAATTGCTATTTTTGCAATCACAAATTTCCAGATTTCTTTCAAAATAGTATGATTTTATTTTCATAAAGTTAAACATAAACAATTTTCTTTAATATCATTTACTTAATTAAATTTCAAATAAACTGTATGGAAATTTCACGATTAAGAATCTACAAAAATTTAAAGTTTTACAGTATAAATGATATAATGTAAGTAAATACTATTTAGTTTGTTAATTGTAATCCCAAATACTTATAAACTTGACCTCAATACTGTGGTCATATGCAATAAATGCAGTTAATAGCATGAAAATTTAATAACAGATCTAGCAGCAGTTATTGCCCAATTGTTTGCTGGTTTTTGATCCTCCGATAGATGTACATGTGTAAATGATGAGATTATGAAAAGAGATGAGGAGCTTGCTAGCTGACATGTCATAATAAGGCCAACTAAAAGAAAATATAAGTTATTCTGTATTCACACATTTGGAATATATTTTTCAGAATCACTCTGAATGGGGATTTAAAAAAACTACATCAGATGNGTTGAAGAAAAAAATCATTGAAAAATCCTAAAATTTCATCCTAAGAAAAAGTGTAATTGTAATGTGCAATTAAATCAGTTTTACACAAAAATATAATAATGATTGGACAAACTGGTAATGATTGGTCAACATATTAGAATGATTTGACAAACATGATAATGATTTAGCAGAATACGATATTAATTAGACAAAGTATGATTATTATACAAAACATGATAATGATTAGACAAAACATTTTATGATTGTACCAAATATAATGACTGGAAAAACATGATAATGATTGTTGTTTTGTTTATTGTAGGACTGGGCACTAGGTGTTCTCCATGCTAAAATAGTTTGTGCAATAACAATGATGGGACCACAGTGGTGGTTAAAAAGAGTTATAGAACAGGTAATATAACAAAAAGGCATTTCCATTCTGTATATAATAGGTAAAATTGGCATTTCAAGTATAAATAGAAAAGAAGGAAAAAATTTATCTTTAAAGGCATGTTTCCACCTAAGAAAAGAGTATTCTTGGTGTGAGTTTTGTGCGACTACATAATGTAGTAAGGTGTAATTTTGTGCTAAAATTACATTTTATGACAAAAAAAGTGCCTTTCTATTTTTCATCTCAAATTATGATTACAATGATCAAGTACTTTTTATTTTTGACCAAGAGAGGTAAGCATCTATTATTTATATAATAATGTTGTGTTTTACAAATAGTAGCCAGAGTGATGGATGATAAGTGCACAACCAAAAGGGGAGGGCACTATTGTCCATCACCCTTTTTACTATTTTCACATAGTCAATGTAAAACACAACATTAATATTATTATTGTATTGAATGTTTACTATTTTGAATATTTACATTGCCAAATAGTTCTTTTCTTTTTAAAAAGTTTCACAGTATGAAAGTCAACATATATACTGCCAATGTCAATTAGTTCAGGTCTTGATGCTGTAACAGACGATACTCTTTTCTTTAAGTAACTTTAAATGGTTACATTGAGCGCACAGGTGGTCAAAATGATAAGTCCCAACTACTTGTCAATCAGTCCAAAACTCCGCCTCCCGCAGTGATTATTGATGATGATTAACATAGAAATAAGTAGTTTCTCACAACAGCAGTGGATACTATTGCCTATAGTTCAGTCACCGCTATTTGTTTTAAAAACTATGCAAAAACAAAACTGTAATAAATTACCATCTTACAGAAGGTATGATAATATATTGTAATACCGTATAGCCGGTAATAATCGCAGTTGCCAAATTTAGCGATTCCTTCCCCAAAGAATTTTAGCGGTCATCAATTTTCCCGAATGTAAAATTGAGTGAAGGACAAGCATGTATGAAAATATACTGACTTAAATTATGCAAGTTTTTATTTTTGCGCTTCCATACACCTCACGAATATAGCGAAAATTAGAACCTTGCGGAAATTACCCACTATACGGTATAAAATTGTCACATAGAGAAGATAAGTTTTCTTCTGTACTGTGTATGTATTTGTTTGTGTCTCCATCTTTCTTAATATTTAAATGCTTTTACAATTTATATAACTTCCAGTGCAAAAAAAACAAAAAACAAAAAAAAAACAAATTTTCACTTAACTTGCAATGGAAATGCCATTTAACAACAAATTCTTAACCCCATGAATCAGTAACTTTTCACAAAACTACAAAAATTAAAAGCAACAAATTAAGGTAGTACGGGAGTTTAAAATTGCGCATCATTCTTGCGCATGTGACAAAAAAATGGAATTCACTCTAATAGTGAAGATTGATGAAATATGCCACTTTTATTGCGTAACCATGCAGAATATTAAAACTTTCAGCTAACTCCAGTTCGATTAAGGGGAGATAATATGTATAGAAATAATAGGAAAAAATGTGTTTTTCGTGATTTATTCAAAAATAAGTTCGGTGACCACTAATTTTTTTTCATGGAAATTGAAGGAAAATATATTAGCTATTAATTTACCAATTTTAAGAAAAAATTCTATCTGATGTAAGTAAAATTTTATTAGAATTCGCTAATTTTCCCTATTATTTCAACCAAAATAGCAGATTTTTACATTTCATATTTCATTCTTAAATGGCCTGTTACCTCTTATTTTTATTAGCCGAGTTGCAACGAAGTTGAACTCAGCTATTGGTTTTGTGTTGTGGGCGTGCGTGCGTGCGGGCGGGCGTCAAACATTGGTTTCCAGATGATAACTCAAAAAGTTTACATCCAATTGAAATGAAACTTGGATATATTGTTGGGTACCAGGAGGGGAGGAACTCTATTGATTTTGAAGAAAGTAGGTCAAAGGTCAAGGTCACGGTGACCGAAAATAGACTGAAAATTTTAGAAAAATTTGCTTTCCGGATGATAACTCAAAAAGTTTACATCCAATTGAAATGAAACTTGGATATGTTGTTGGATACCAGTAGGGGAGGAACCTTTGGAGAAAGTAGGTCAAAAATCAAGGTCACGGTGATCGAAAATAGACTGAAAATTTGAGAAAAATTTGGTTTCTGGATGATAACTCAAACAGTTTACATCCTATTGAAATGAAACTTGGATATGGTGTTTGATATCAGAAGGGGAGGGACCTTATTGATTTTGGAGAAAGTGGGCCAAAGGTCAAGGTCACAGTGACCAAAAATAGACTAAAAATTTCAGGAAGATGATACACTCAAAAAGTTTACATCTGATTGAAATGAAACTTGGATATATTGTTGGATACCAGGAGGGGAGGAACCCTATTGATTTTGGAGAAAGTAGGTCAAGGTCAAGGTCACACTGACCCAAAATATACTGAAAATTTCAGAAAAATTTGGTTTCTGGATGATAACTCAAAAGTCTACATCCAATTGAAATGAAACTTGGATATAGTGTTGGATTCCAGGAGGGGAGGAACCCTATTGATTTTGGAGAAAGAAGGTCAAAGGTCAAGGTCAGTGAAGGTCACAGTGACAGAAAACAGATTTATATATTGAAATGTTAAGACATGAAACTAGAAAATAGACCTTCTTGAATTCTTGGAATTTTGGATATTAGGTGGGAAAGGAAGATAAATAGACAATTTTAGAAATATTTGGGTCTTCACATTAACTTGGTCACATAATATTTGAGGTTGCAACTCGGCTTGTGCACCCTGGTGCCATTTAGATTTTTTCTATATGAGCCTCAGTGTTCTCCCCAGGATTTTCTGATAGAGTAGGGGCAATTTTCTGAGCGATGCGACGAGTCACGGAATATGATCTGCGTCACGAAAACGTCTGCATAATCTGCCACTATCATGGAAGGATATTGTTTGATATGTTTTTTCATAGGCATCTTTTAAGTGGCAGTCTCAAGCATATTAACTCCAGTCATTTTGTTTCTTCTGCTCTTTTTATTTTGATATATCTTTTTATCATGCTTATGTTATTGGAATGCAGAATTTCAACTAGTTTTTCATTCCTTCATATAAAGTCCCTGATTCCTTGTTTTATTTTTTCGTATGCTCTAATAACAAAGGGTAAATCATGAAGATATAAGAAAATTCTATCTGACAAAATTTTAGACTCCCTACCACCTTAAAGTGCTTTCTTGGTATTGTTTTGCTTATGCTATAAAATGAGAATTCCAATGTAGGTATATGCTGCCATTAGTTTACTAGGATATATTTCTTTCCTTGTACAATGTATATATTTTTTAATTTTAGCAAATGACATTTATTTTTCAGATCTATAACGATGGTATACGTAATATCAACCTTCGATTCATCATTACCAAATTATGTGCACCTGTTATCGGTGTCCTCGGCATGTCTTTAGCTGCCCCTTATGTAGTAGCTAATAGTTTAGTTCCATTTTTAGGTAAGACTATATGATTTTATTTAAGAAATAAAGTGTGGCCAGCAAACTTAATTGCCATTTTAGTATGGGCTCAAGTTGTTTTTGCAAATATTTTATGCTTAGTTTAAGCAAGGGGAAAAATGCACAAAAACAATGAAAGCCCATACTAAAATGACAATAGAGTACTATGCGGACATGGTTTATATGGATTCTCATATGGAATTTTTTTCATCAGCAAAAAAAATGGTATGTACTGACAGGAAAACTTATATGACAGTGAACACATAATTGTCATTATCTTTTCAAAATTGCCTTAATTCTTTTGTAATATCAATTTTGACTTTGCAACCAACAATGCAATCCAACCAGACGTTTCAATCTTTATTATGACAAAATTAATTGAAATACACAATTCATAATGGAATTTGCCTTGTAGTCTTCAAACAGTAAACAAATTTACAATTTGCTATTTACACATTTGTTATACCCATTCCCTATGGGTGGGATTATATTAGTATGAAGTCTGTAAATTTTGATTCCTTTAAAATTCATAAGGCCTTAATTAAAAAATAAATTACGTTTTTCAGGTTTTAGTTTTGAGGTGCAGAATTTAGTATTAAGAAGAATATATCCTTTCCTGTTGGCATGTTTAATTATAATTTTGTTTGGAATATTCCAAGCCAGACAATTTAGACGGCTGTATGAACATATAAAAAATGACAAGTAAGTAGGAGTATTTACATCTTGCATGAAATTTTTCAAACATGACAATATCCAGTGGTAGTATATAACAAAAGCTTTCTAATGGAAGTAAACAACTTTACAACAGAGAAGATTTGACAGTTAAGAAAGATGCTAACATATCCTCGGATGCCAAAACTGCGCTCCCTAAGGAAAATGATGTCACAGCATTGTTAGGTGCAACTTATTGATATTGAAATGTATGTGAATCTGTTTAACTGGCATAAAACTATGATTAACAGTAAAAATTTAAATATAACAAACTAAATGAAAACAAATCAAACAATTTCATTTACCTAGTGCACGTTGTTCTACAAAAAACATGCAGTCCTAACTGCGCCCCCTATAAACAATGACTATGTGACATTGGCCTATTTACAAAAATAGACAAATCAGGTTAGGTCATGGAATGTAAATAAACCGCAGGTTAACTTACGGTCACTTTGGAAGACGGATTTGGGGCAAAATCTGCATTATTCATAAGGCAAATTTTTGAACTAAGAAAATATGCACTTTTTGATTGAAAACTTAACCTTTTCATATTTACCTGCTTAATTCTCATCTCCAGGTGTCTATTTCGTCTTGGTTGACAATTTTCTAAATATAGAGCGCTAAGAAACCAAAAGAGATAACGTAACTGTAAGCACATGCTAATGCCATGTAAATATGGAAGAGGGGCGCAGTTAGGACAGGGGCGTAGTTAGGACCTCCGATGATACTAACTACCCTGTATAAATTGCTATTTTTGCAATCACAAATTTCCAGATTACTTTCAAAATAGTATGATTTTATTTTCATAAAGTTAAACATACACAATATTTTTTAATATCATTTACTTAATTAAATTTCAAATAAACTGTATGGAAATTTCACGATTAAGAATCTACAAAAATTTAAAGTTTTACAGTATAAATGATATAATGTAAGTAAATAGCTGACATGTAATAATAAGGCCAACTAAAAGAAAATATAAGTTATTCTGTATTCACACATTTGGAATATATTTTTCAGAATCACTCTGAATGGGGATTTAAAAAAACTACATCAGATGTACTGTGCAGAATCATATCTTTTTATAGTGACAAATGAAAACTAATTTATTGTTTACAATTTTTCCAGATATTTAGTTGGACAGAGATTGGTGAACTATGACCCTAGAAAGTTAATTCCATTACCACCACCCCGATTACGTATGTCATAGCAACATAGTGTGAATTAGTGGATCCTGGCTTTAAATTTAAACCAGTATTTGTGCTCGCCATAGCACAGATTATTTCTGTCCATATCATGATTATTACCAAGATGAATTGGAATCGTATTTTCTAGTCGTTTATAGAAGAAAACAATGGAAGGACAGATTAAGTGGATAAAATTATACTAGAGTGCTAAATATCATTGTAAACACAATGTATCAACAGCACTGGCTTAGGACTGGTACAATGTTAATATTCTGTACATCCTTTACTGTACATGGATACCAGCATATTATTTACCATAGTTGTAATACCTGTGCTGTATAAGGATATAGCTAGGAACCAGTCCGGACTGGTGCTGTTGATACACAGTTAAACAGATACTGTACAAAGTAGTCTGTTGGTCAAATTATTTAATTCACATTTTTATATCATTCATATTTTTAGTGTACAAAACATTTCAAATTTCTTTGTGAAAGAAAGGAAAATATTTTTCCTTGATTATGGAATGTGTGACATTACTGAGGATAGAAACACCTTCTTGTTACAGATTATAGTCTAAATTGATTTACATTGACATGTACATTGTATTTAAATAATTTGCACGTACAAATAAACAATTAATTTATACCCCCAGCTAGCAAAGTTTTTAAGGGCATTTAGAAATAACTCTGTCCATCTACCTGTCAATTAGTCTATTTATAGTATAGAGGAACAGCCCTTCTTTGTATGTAAGTTAAGGATGTGCATGAAGTAAAATGGTTGATGGAGGACATTTGCAAGAGGAGATAAATCAACTTCAGACTCTTTAGAAAAAATGGGGATGCTGTGGTATCCTTTTGTGATTTTGACACAGTATCTCTCATTTCCCCTTATTTTTGCCCCTTAGATAATTATTGAATATTAAAGTTCTTGATAGGATAAAAATACATATAGCTATAATGTCTTATATCTATACATAGAAATGTGTCTGAATAGATTAGAAGTAGATCTAAAGCCAAACAGATTTGAGTCGTGTCTGTTGTAAATGGAAATGTCTTAAATCTACGTCAATCTCAGCTTTTTAGTTTAAAAAAATTGTTAAGGATATAATAATTAAAATGAGCATGGAGAATGCAAATTCAAATATTATCATGAAAACTCAAATATATTGTTTTAGTCTATTTGCATTATTTGATGTAGAAATCATTTATAACTTCACTCATTAGCTCATTGTATGTCAGAAGTAAAGATGTTCATAATTTGTTCATTTATGTTGATTCTATCAAAAATTTTTCATTGATTTTTTGTGAATATACATATTACCTTGGGAAGAAAATACACTACTGTTACTGTTCACTGCCATAATGTTTAATATGTATTGAGATAAATTAAACATTTTTTATTTTGTATTGTTTACCTTTGAGGGCATAGATCTAAATTCAGGAGAGTTTAAAAATTTATTATATGTATTTCTAAAGTCAGGTAATTTTGCATAGCACTTCTTGTGAAATGGTGCAGCAATATGTAAATTAATTTTATGCAGTCACTATAATATGTGAATGAATAAAAATAATTATGTTTATTGAATCTACTAATAGCACCCAACATATGACTGAAAATTTTCACAAAGCATACACATTACTTCCCTTTGGGTCATTGTCTCTTTGACACATTCCCTGTTTCCCTCCTTTTTTCTACATGTTTTATACAGAGGCAGATATGTATCCAAACAAACATGTTTTGACAGCATAATAAATTGAGACACAGCAGACTGTGTATTTTGAAATCAAGTTTAGGATATACATATATCTATATCTTTGGACATTCTTCATTTGCCAAATCTTGATATTTGTGTTGTCATGATTTTGGGTAACAATAAATATAACTGATTTTGTAGGAGAGGTAAGATTTGAAATTTTATTGATTTATTAACTCCCTTTACTCAGGTACTGATAATTTCTTGTGTTCAAAACGATAGAGACAATTTAATATACTATTTGACGAAAGGATATGGAGTAAATGAATATGAGACCATAACACATATGTAACCTCCAACTTCAATAATTTTAATAGAGCTGTATGGCCATTTTTCGGGAATTAATTCCTCATCAGCAGCACTAGTACCCAATCATAGGAAATCAAAAATGCTTAAAATGCATAAATCCAAAAGTCAGTAATATCAAATAAAGCTAAGTTCAAAACTAGGATGGACTGTTGCTTTTATTCATAGTTGATGCACCATTAACATTTTACTGGTCTTAATCATGGCATTTTTCTTGTAGTATAGTCTTGCTTAAAAAAATTGAGCTCATTTTTAGACCCCACCACACGTAGTGGCAAGGTATTATGTGATACCCTCAGTCGTGTGTCCGTCCGTCCCCCGAAGGTTTCCGACTGATAACTTGTGAACGAAATAACATAAGGTGTTCAAACTTGGTATGTAACTTGTTTACCACAAACCTCAGGTCAAGTTCGATTTCGGGTTCAGAGGTCCAAGGGGTTCTGGAGTTATGCCCCTTGAAACTTTGAAATTTTGGGAATTTTAGGGTTTCCCACAGATAACTTGTGCATGAAATAATATATTGTCTTCAAACTTGGTATATAACTTGTTTACCACAAAGTTGAGGCCAAGTTCGTTTCAGGTTCAGAGGTCCAAAGGATTCTGGAGTTATGCCCCTTTAAACTTTGAAATATTGCAAATATTAGGGTTTCTGACTGATAACTTGTGAATGAAATTATATATTGTATTCAATCTTGGTATGTAACTTGTTAACCACAAAACTCAGACCGAGTTTGACTTTTGGTTCAGAGGTCCAAGGGGTTCAGCAGTTATGCCCCTTGAAACCTTGAAATTTTGCAAAATTTAGGGTTTCCGACTGATAACTTGTGAATGAAATAACATACTGTCCTCTAATTTGGTATGTAAGTTGTTTACCATAAAACACAGACCAAGTATAATTTTGGGTTCAGAAGTACACAGGGATCTGGAGTTATGCCTCTTTAAACTTTGAAATTTTGTGAAATGTGGCGGGGTATCATGTAATGCACCATTACTATTTTATTATATAAGATTAATTTAGAACATGTCTTTTAAATATGATAAAAATGATGAACATGTTATTGATAAAAATTATTAGTAAAATGCCAAGTAGCTGAAGTTTTAAGCTTTTGTTGTGATTTTAGAGTTTCAAAATTAATAACAGAATAATCATTCCTGACTCATTTTATATGTTATATTATGTATGTTTTAGTGGATATAATCCATTGTCTTATTCTGATGCTGATTGTGTCAAATATGACTGGTTGCAGATTACCAGTAGATCAATTTCCCATGTGTGAAAATGAGTAATCTCATGGTTTCTTTGGATAGTGAAAATGTAGTAAGCTTATCTTTATATAGCAAAAAGTTATAATAATATTCAACTGTCTCTCAAGGGTAAAGTATAAAAGTTGTTACTGAATCTTGAACTGGAATTTTTAACCCTTTGGAGAGGAGAACTAGATAATCAACGATTTAATAGGATAGATTCTATATTTTTTCATCACATTGTTATTTTTGGTAATTTTGTTATGCATTATACTGTGAAAGTACTATTGTTCGTGGGGTTCCAATTTTCGTGGATTTCGTTGTTCCCTAAAACCACGAAATTAAGTTCCCAACGAAATACATTTTTTCCATGTAGTTTTAATGCACAGAATTCGAAACCACGAAATTAAGTGCCCACGAAATAGTACATGTAATGAAAACCACGAAAATTGATGTCCACGAATAAAAGTACTTCCACAGTAAATGATATTTGTATATATATGTATATTTTTAATTTATTCAAGGTTAAGTAAATGTTACCTGTTGTGAAATAACAATCAGGAAATGAACTTTTAGTAAATTATAATTTTAACCAGTCAATTTGAAGTTTTTGCTATGACATGGTAACACATAACAATTTGCGGATTAGTTTTCCTCTGACTCACTTTCACTCAACATGATATAGAGGTCAACATATTTTCTTTGTAAAATGAGCTTTCTTAGTTATTCAAACTTCATCTCCATTATAAAAGTGTAGTTTGATAAAACTCCAATCTTTAGTATGGCTGATTTTGTAATGATACTGATGTTCTAATCTATGTCAAAAGCATATTTTCTTTGGTTTGAAAAGTGCCCTTTTCAAAATTATCTCGAGTAAAAAACTAGAAAATCTTCATCTTTCAATTTAATTAACAAGTTTAGTATGTTGATATTCTGCAAAGATGGTTGAAAACATGGAAAATTTTAACTTTAATCAATCTTAATAAGTATCTGTTCTTCATAAGCTCCCTAATTTAGTATTACCCTATAATTTTCTATTTTGGAAGATAAGTGATTTTCATTTTTTTGTTTATGCCCCATGTCTAAAAGACGGGGATGGCATATTGTTTTACCTCGTCCCTCCATCCGTCCGTCCGTCTGTGCGAATAAAAACACAACTCTTCATGTTTTTCAGAAACTTTGCAAGCAAATTTCAACAACTTCAAAGTAGTCTAACATACAATGAGCAGATGTACAAACACACATCATTTGAATTTTCAAAATGGCTACCGTTGCCATGGAAACTGTAAAAAGGCAGGAAAATTCAATTGGATGAAACTTTACTTAAAGGTTGCTTAGCACCCATAGAAATAATTTTGGGCTCAGAGTTTTCAAAATGGCCACTGTTGCCATGGAAACTGGAAAAAAGGCGGGGAAATTAAAGATGCCTCAAATTGGATGAAACTTTACAGAGAGATTGCCTTCCACCATCAGAAATGATTTAAGGGCTCACTACATGGAAATATGGTTTCTGATCAAAATTTTGAAAGGGAGATAATTCAACTGTATATTTCCTGGGAAAAAATGGGAGACATTTTGTCGTGTTTATTGTACTGTGACCACACAAGTACTGTGTCCACACCTGTATTGTGTCCACACATACTTAAAGTTGCAAGGTTCAAATTAAACTAAATCATCAGTTTCAGTTTAGCAAATCAGTTTTTCTTTTAAACAAAAAATCATTCAAAAATAAATTTGATTGTTCATCGTTTTTACATGAAAACTATTAGTTTACCCATGATTTTGTTAGAAAGTTATGAGTGTAGAGAATGGCTGGTATATAAGATGTATGAATAGATTTTGGTTAATATATATGCGTGAGAATGAATGTTTGATGTATATAAATGTCTTTGCCCCTTTGAGCTGTGATAGTTTTTGTAAATTAATGGGTTTTGTTGTATGTCTTGTCATGATGGAAGATTTTGTAATGGTATGAATTTTGTTGTGTTAGTCGTTTTGACGATATTTCATTTATTGTTGAAACACCGAATTTATGTAGTAATGTAATTTTT
Organism: Modiolus philippinarum; assembly: GCA_002080025.1. Taxonomy (NCBI): domain Eukaryota; kingdom Metazoa; phylum Mollusca; class Bivalvia; order Mytilida; family Modiolidae; genus Modiolus; species Modiolus philippinarum. Next base: position 45,511 of record MJUU01066610.1, read on the forward strand.
GTTGTCATTTTGAAATCTGTTACCAGCATTATACGCAATGTTTTTATGACTACAGATATAGAATGAGAAGTCCTACAATGTAGAGCTTCATGGTAAATATCTCATTTCTTGTAACTATTATATATATATAATAATAATAATAATAATAAAACGCTAAAACTGCTTGGAGCTTTCGGCCGCACTACTGGCCTTCATCAGCATGTTTACTTTGTACAAGACGTAACAATGGGTAAATCAAACAATATGCATAGTGACGTTACAAATATAACGATGAAAGAAGAAGTGAGACTAATAAAAGAAATAAAATACAAATAGAATAAGGTAAAAATAAGGGAAGAAAATTTAATTTCTTTTGTTAGTTTCACTTCTTTCTTCGCTATATTTGTAACGTCACTATGCATATTGTTTGATTTACCAATTGTTACGTCTTGTACAAAGTAAACATGCTGATGAAGGCCAGTAGCACGGCCGAAAGCTCCAAGCAGTTTTAGCGTTTTATTATGATTAATCCTAGGAAGGAAAGCGATTAAATATATTAGGTCTCAATTATTCTATTTTGCTATGAATGTGTACTGTCTTCAATTAAGTTAAAAATAAAAAAGAATGAAGAAAAAAGTTGGTGTGATATAACTAAATACCAAAGTTACTGAATATTGAAATTAAGATGAAAATGGTACTAAAATATTGAAAAAAAAGTTTTTGGAAAACATGAAAGGATCTGATATGAGCAACACGGAATTACATTAGAGACTGGAGTGTGAGGTCCTTTAATCTGCACTCTCTGTCAGGTTACATACACTTGATAACATTAGATACAGCATTTTCATGTTAATTGTGAATGTTTTATTTTCTGGTGATAATTGACTGGAAACTTGCATTTTCTTACTAAACTTCAATGTAAATTCTGTGGTGATGATGTGATATAACTGATACTGACTCAGAATCCACTTGATGGTTCCACAGTTAGTTACATGTACTGGTATATTGTAGACCACAAAAGCAATTCTAGTTTTATAGAATAAAACTATAAATAGTCTTTTGTTAAATTTAATATTCTTTGCATTTGGTTAACACAAACCCCTAAATCCCCCCCACACACACATGGTTGTGGGTAGATAATGATGTATTCCAAACTTTTTATATTACCAGTGTCTTTTTAGTAATGCTTGTTTCTGTTGTACATGTATCTAGTAAAATAACACCTTACAAGTCCTCAATCATTCTGATGTATGTGGAAGACAATTCATTTCGGAATAAAGGGAAGATTAACCTTTTACGAACAGATTTATTTATATGTATCTGTTACAAAAGCACAATTGAGTAAGACATGCATCATTCTTCTAAAATTTATGTGATGTGTTATATTCCATTTTATGTATATGTATAAATTATCTGGAGATATTGAAATAAAACAAACCTTCATGTAAGAATCAATATGTTTGTTGTCATGTGAACAGCTAATAATGTTGACTTTGTATAAAGCATCGATGATTCTGTTCCGTTTTTTAGCGGATATCCGCTATTGACAGTCCGGAATTGTCTATTACGATATTTTTATTATATAGCGATATTTGGCATCTGGATGGTCATTTGTGCTGAGTTTGTGTGGTCAGCAGAATCATCCATGATAAAGGAGTGATTGATTGGTGTTAACGATGACATTAGCACTAACTCAGCTATAATGTGTTAGAGCTGTTAATTACATTGGAACATAAAGTATGATGGTTGTTTTATACCAACTTGAGCACTTTATGTTACTAGAGCTATTTATAAAATTGGGAGATAAAGTCATTAGTATTTAATTCTAACATAGCAATTTTTAAGTTATTATTATAAAGGAGTTATGAACTGGTGTGAAATGCTAACTTAATCACTACTTTAGTGAAAATGAGGCTTGGTTTGTTAATTATTCTGGATTATAAAAAAAGAGTGATTGATTAGTGTTTATTTCCCTCTCATACTATCATTAAAAAGTCCTTCAAAAGATATCAGTCCCTTATGGAAACATTTGAAGTTTGGTCCAAACTCTGATTCAAGATTCTTTTTTTACTTAGTACTGGGATGATCATTTCTTTTCACTGTCTATGATCTTTCAATAGCAATGGCTTTTCAGTTGCTATGCAATAGAAGGGGAGGTTTGGCACGTCCTAAAACCAGTTTAACCCACCATTTCTTTTGAAATGCCTGTACCAAGCCCAGACCATTGGGGTCAACAATTTTTCTGATGGTTTCAACCCAGTTTGTCTTTTTATCTTATGGACTTCGGCTCTTGACAACTCTGTTTGGTAATTTGTTATTACATCCATGCTAACTCAAGCATTTAGGATGGAGTTTTGGACATCAAACAGTGACCAATTCACTGATGTTTAATGCTAAATTATTGATATTGCGAGATAAAGTGATTGGTATATAATTCTAATGCCTACTATTTCAGCTATAATGTGGCTAGATTTATAATTATTATGGGATATAATGTGGTGACTGATTGGTATTTTGATGCCAAGTTGACAACATTTTCAGTTAAAATATGGCTAGAACTGTTAATAATATTGGGACAGAAACGGATGATTGATTGGTTTACTGTCCCGGCATTAATTTGATTAAACTTGCGGATAATACTGTTACCTAAAGGGATGATTGATTGGGCTAAACCTCGGCAATATTTCAGCTACAATGAGGCTAAAGTTGTTAATTAAACTGGGAGAAATGATTTATTGACTTGTGTTTAATGCCAGGTTGAGCAATATTTCGGTGAAAATAAGAAAAGGTAGTTAATTATACTAGGACATAATAGAATGATTGGTTGGTACTCAATGTTTACCTGAAAGTACTATTTCTTGTAAAATGATGATAAATGTGTTAATACTGTTGGGACATAAAGGAGTGAATGAAAAAGGAATAATTCATGACAACTTGTGGTTATTGTCATTTAACCATTTACTGGGCCTTTAATTTCGAATTTAAGCCAGAAGGTTAAGGAGAGATTAAATTTACGGATATAAAGGCCCAGCCCATGGTTAAATGACAATAACCATACACATGACATTGTTCCTTTGCTTGTTTTTTACCATGTATTTGTAGAGACTTTGTCTCATGTGCATTTACTCCATATCCTTTTATTCACCATCAACACATGACATGAATCATTTCAATTCTGATATGAACGCAAATGTAATTTTCCATTCTGAAGTGACCTAGAGAAGGCAGATTTCCCATCTCCATTGATGTCTTTGTGTATGATGTCGCAATACACAATCTGATGTTTTAAATAGTATCGAATTCAAAAGCAAAACAATACACATTTACGTGTCTGAACAGAATGGTTTAATTCAAAAATGTTCTTAACCTATATTTCCATTATAAACTAAGATTGACAAAATTAATAACATAGTTGTTTTGCATCCCTTTTTTCCAATATCATTTGGCCATGAAGAACGAGGTTACTGAGTATTATACTGGTTGTAAATTTACAAGAGTCGTGTAAGAAAAGTGTTTAATGCTAACTTGAGGCTTTTATTCAGCTCTAATGTTTTGAGATCTTAATACCTTTATTATTGGTAATAAAGGAATGGAATGATGAGTCATTACATTTTTTTTTTGGTGTATTTTGTCTGGCTTGTTACAGTAATAATATAAACAGTTATAGACCTTGGGTATAATTTTCCTCAACAATTTGGAATTCAAATCATAAATGGTCACTATTTTTACTTAGAAAGAATACAAGGATATATGGTTGCTGATAAGAATTCCCAAAAATGAGTGGTCTTTGAGACTTTCAGGAAGTTTACCAAAATTGGAATCAAATATTTTGGAAATATCCAATTGGTGAAAATATTTCTCCTAATTCAAGCAAATTATTAACGTATGGTTACTAGGTAGATTTCCAAAAATAAGTGGTATTTGAGACTTTAAGAAACATTTCCAAAACTGGAATCAAATATTTTTGAAATCCAATTGGTGAAATGTTTGTTCTTATTGAAAGTCTAGAAGTATGGTTGCTAGTTAGAATTTCAAAAACTAAGTGGTCTTTGAGGCTTTCAGGATTTTTACCAAAATTGGAATTGCATTTCATAATTCTAAATATTCAGAACTATAGTTATTTCCAAACACTTCAAAAAAAAAAATACGAGATTATATGCTAAAACCTCAAAAATAAGAGTCTTTGACATTCTCGGAAAATTTACCAAAGTTGGAACCAGAATCAAAATTCTGAAAGCTTATTGCACATTTGCAAACTATATGCTACAATCTTTTAACAAAATTAAATTCATAAACCCAAAAATGTAGGAGGAGTTCCACTGACGAGCTCACATGTTTAAAAATCGACATCTTGGGGCTTCTTGTTTACGCCAAGACCAATATCAAAAATCCGAAAGCTTTATATTGTGTATCTGCAGCATATATACAACATTTCTATAGTAAAACTTAGATGTTGGAGGAAATGACAGCTATCCCCACACTCCCTGTTTGACTCAAAAACAGTTGTTATACACCCTTGGAATGTTTTTTTCATTATTTTTTTAATCTACGTTTTGATAGTCATTATTGTTACTAAAAGAATTCTAGGATATATGGTTGCTAAGTAGAATTCCAAAAAATAAGTGGTCTTTGAGACTTTCAGGAAATTTACCAAGATTGGAATCAATATTTTGAAATCCAATT
>MJUU01066610.1:51249-63896 GCA_002080025.1 Modiolus philippinarum
ATGTAGGAGGAGTTTGTGTCACATGCCACATGTGTAAAAATTGACATCATGGGGCCTCTTGTTTGCACCAAGACCAATATCGAAAATCCGAAACCTTATTGCACATTTGCAGCATATATGCAACAATTCCTTTATCTTGAAGTAACCATTAGGACTTCAACAAAGAGTTTTGCAACAAAACGACCCTAGTTTGTTTATGCTTACTACTATATAACTTCTTAGGATGTAATTGTTTTAAATCTGTATGGAGTAGGCAGCCATCTTATGTGGAGATTTATTTTCAAAAAAAGATGGAAGAACAAGAATGAAAAGATACTACAGAGCTTATAGAGGACAAATTATGGCGAAAATTTATTACTGATAGTCACTATTTTTACCGAAAGGAATTCAAGAATATGTGGTTGTTAGGCAGAATTAAACTAAAAAACATTAGTAGTCTTTAGGACTTGCAGGAATTTTACCAAACTTGGAATCAAATATTTTGGAAAATGTTTTTTCTAATTGTAACAAATTTTTAAACTTTGGTTTCAATGTAGAATACCCCCCCCCCAAAAAAAAAATAAGGGTCTTTGACAATTTCACGAAATTTACGAAAATTTGGAATTAAATATTTTTGTAATCTAATTTAGGAACACGTTTGTCTTTATCAAAACACATTCTTAAAGAATGGTTGCTTAGTAGATTTTCTAAAAAAAAAGATTGGTGGTCTTTGAAACTTGCAGGAATTTTGCCAAATTTGGAATCAATAATTTTAGAAATCCAATCGGTGAAAATTATTACCCTAATAGAAACAATCCTAACAGTATGGTTGCTAGGAAGAATTCCAAAAAGTAAGTGGTCTTTGACAATTCCAGGAAATTTACCAAATTAGGGAAAAATTATTTTTTAAATCCAATTGCTGAAAATGATTGTGCTAATCAAAACAAATTGTAAAAGTATGGTTTCTTTATAGAATTTCAAAAAGTGGTACTTGAGACTTTCAGAAATTTACCAAAATTGGAATAAGTATTTTTGAAATCAAATTGCGGAAAATATATTTTTATGCCCCCGGATCTTTAGATCGGGGACATATTGTTTTTGCCCTGTCTGTCTGTCCGCAACTTTAACCTGGCTCATAACTTTTAAAGCAGACGTGATAGGATTTTCATATTTAGTATGTGTATTGATCATGTAAAGTTGAACACAAATATGCAAATTTCATTAAGATCAGGTCAAAAGTCAAGGTCACAGAGGTCAAAAGGTCAAAATCTAGATTTTGCTATAGCTCGTTAATTACAATTGCTAAAGGCTTGATATTCTATATGTGAATAGATCTCATAAAGCTTAATATAAATCCACCAAACAAATTAGGGTCAGGTCAAAGGTCAAGGTCACCGAGTGCAAAATTGAAAACTTTAACAAAACTTTAACATTGCCTCTATCTTTTCAACCAACTGTGATAGGACCTCCACAGTTTTGCCTGTATATTGGTCATATGAAACTGAACAGCATTATACTTATTTCACTAAGGTTAGATCAAAGTTCAAGGTCACAGAGGTCAAAAAGTCAAAATATAGCTCGTTAATTACAATTGCCAGAGGTCTGAAATTCCATTATGAATAGATCTAATGAAGCTTAATATAAGTCTACCAAAAAATTTGATTCAGGTCAAAGGTCAAGGTCACCGAGTGCAGATTTGAAAACTTTAACAAAAACTTTAGCATTGCCTATATCTTTTCAACCTGATGTGATAGGACCTTCATATTTTGCCTGTATATTGGTCATATGAAACTGAGCAGCATTATGCATATTTCACTAAGGTCAGGTCAAAGGTCAAGGTCACAGAGGTCCAAAAGGTAAAAAATGTTGATTAAGCTATAGCTTGTTAATTACAATTGCTAGATGTTTGATATTCTATATATGAATAGATCTAATGAGGCTTAATACAAATCCACCAAAAAAAAATGTCAGTCAGGTCAAAGGTCAAGGTCACTGAGTGAAAATTTGAAAACTTCAACATTGCCGTTATTTTTCCAACTAGATGTGATAGGACCTTCATATATGGCCTGTATATTGATTATGTAAAGCTGTACACCATTATGCAAATTTCATTAAGGTCAGGTCGAAGGTCAAGATCACAGAGGTCAAAAGTTCAAAATCTAGATTTTGCCTTTAGCTCGTTAATTGCAATTGCAAGAGGCTTGATATTCTATATGTTAATGATCTAATGAAGCTTAGTACAAATATCTACTTAACTTTAATTCCTAGTTGTTGCAATTTTAGCATTTATTTTGTATGGTAGACATGGTTGCTACTGGGGGTATAGTGTTTCACAAACATATCTTGTTTTAATCGAAACAAATCCTAAAAAATTGGTTGCCATGTAGAATTTATGTGGTCATTAAGACTGTAAGGACATTTACCAAAATTGGAGTCAAATATTTTTGAAATCCAATTAGTGAAAATGACTGATCTTATCAAAACAAATTCTAAAAATATGGCTGCTAGATAGAATTACAAAAAATAAGTCGTCTTTCAGGATATTTACCGAAATTGGAATCACATTTTAGAATTTTAAATTTTCAGAATTTTGATGGTTTCCAAATACTTGCCAAAATATATGATTATATGCCAAAATGTCCAAAGTATCACTCTTTGACATTTTCAGAATTTAACAAAGTTGTAACCCGAATCAAAATTCTGAAAGCTTATTTTGCATCTGCAGACTATACACAGCAATTCTACAACAAAATTAAATCAATAAATCCCGAAATGTAGGAGGAGTTTGCGTCGCATGCCATATGTGTCACTATCCACATTTTGCAGACGAGGCCAACGATAATATCTCCGAACTTTCATTTGAAAGTGCGGGGATAATAAGTATATCGTAATTCGTCATGATTTTGTCTGCGAGTATTGAGAGAATGTTTCCATTATCCACAATTCCTCCAAAACGGGTTTGTCACTGATCTACCTTACTTGCAGGAATGCTTCAGTGCATATTGTACGTGTACATCATGCATTTTTCAGTTTTTTTTCTAGATACCCATGTTGTCATTGCACTCACTTTGTCTTGCGTCAATCTGTCCGCCAAGCTGGACATTTGTATGACATAAAATTTTAACATTATCGGGATCTATAGATTGTATATGTGCACCGTACATTTTTCTTTATTTCGCTATCTTACTGCAATCTCAAATGCATGTCAGTGTTACTTATCTATCTTTTCTGTTTTAGTATCGAAATTACATACTGACTGTTACTTTTAATTATTGCTCATATTTGTTGTCATTGTTATTGTATGTATTGTCAAATTTGCTACAATCCTCATGGGTTAAAAGCTTTCAATAAAGTTTCTATCAAAATTGATGGAATTCTTCAATTCATTTTGTCGATTTGATTATTTCTATTTCTACTTTTTGATTTCGCCATGCTGTTATTGAACTTTCGTCGTTTTATGACAAATCGATGAATTCTTCAATTTATATAGTACAGGCGACACGTGTGTTCCTTGAATACCCATTATGAATCTTAAGGTATGCCTCCATTATCTCTATAGCCACCTAAATCCCATAGTATTTTCACCTCAAGTTACAGGACTTCCTCAGTATATACTGCAGATGTGTACATACCAAGTTATTGTTTCCCTTTTCTGTGTAGTTATCGGACTTTCTAATTGTATAATAAAGTTGGGTACCCTTCAATATATGAACAACATACCTACATTTTTTATATAACTTAAAACCGCCAGAATTAGAATTAGAATTATTTTATTGAATAAAAATCCAAATAAAGGATTACATTCATCAACAATACAAAAAGACACATTAAAAACACAAATATACCAATAAGTCAAATTTACTGAGAACACAACCGAGAAGGTATGGATATTTAATATTTTCATCAATAATAAACAAACAAAGCAATTACAGGTATTATTATACTAGTAATTTAAACCAATAACAATAGCATTACCATTAAGTTATCATGTGAAACATTAAATAAAGTTATTTATTTACCTTTTTTGTCTCTCATTATACAAATTACTTACTGCCAAAATACACATTTTACTTATGTCATAATCGTTACTGCTATTTATAAATTTGAATTTTTCTTGCATCGATAAATGGCCAAACCTGGGCACTGCCTCTTGAATTTCAACAAAAAAATTATCTCTTATATGAGAAAGCTTTGGACACAACATAACAAAATGGAACTCATCTTCTACATCATCTTTACAAAGTGGGCAAATACGATTATTTAACTCTATATTAAGGTGTCTGCAGGGTATTAGTTTCCTATTATAGAATTTTGTGAAATTTTCTGTGTAGATACATAATTGTATTGTTGTTCAAAATGTAAAATAAAATTTGGGGGTCACCATGCATTTAAGCGCAAAAAATGAAATTGAAAATTTCAGGATTTTACATAGAAATGATAGGGAAAATGATTATATAAGAGGATAGCTTGAAAACTCTACTATAGATTTTGTTCATACTTTGCACGTGTTTTGAAATGATTATATAGTTTACATATACAAAATAAAAACTATGGGTCACCATTGAAATAAGAGAGAGAAATTGCGAAATGTTAATTTCTCTAGTGATATCTATGTTAAATTCTTTTATCAAATTATCTCCCTTGCATAATTTCTGTGTTCTGTAAATCCAGCGACAGATTTAAAGTTCCTGTGTTTTAGTTCACGTTTTTGAAATGGGAATGTTATAAAAGTGATAAGGAAAACATTTTTTAAATACTTTTGGAACTTTCTTTACATTTTAAATAACTATTTTGTTAAATGTCTTAATGCATGAAACCTAAATGAACAAGTATTAGACAAAAATGGCGGAATAATACCACTGAGACACCTTAAGGTGACGCCCCTGTTCATTTAACAACCTACTATTACTTATTCTAATTTTGATGTAATTTGATATATCCAGTTTCTGAATGTCATTATAGTACAATAATAATAACTTGTTTTATACCTTCCTAGACCAACACGCATTTCAAACGGAGGCAGCAAAATAAACAAAACTTTCCATGGGTATGCGATTGTATGTCATTCCCTGGGTAATGGTCAAAACATTTTATAGGATGTTGTCTAATGAGACAAATTTGTTGAGTTTTCATCAAGTAATAACTTTTTACGTTATCTAATTGTCATAGTAATTCATTTTATATTATTTCACTTATTATTTCTTCATAACTCGCGGATTCAGGATCCTATTCGGCGGGATATTTTGGTCTTTTGTGCAACATTATTTGAAATTCATTAATTTTTTCCATTTTTGATATCTCCTTGATCTGTGTACATCGTTCAAAATTGGAATTAAGCCAAATCACATCTGTCAAATTCAGTTTCTTTACGGTAAATTTAATCTTCCTTGTCCTTGTTACAATTTCAAAATTAAATTGACTGACATTAAATATATGTAAATGAAACTGAAAACTTCTTAACTATCAACACGTAGGTAGGTTACTATCGTGATGCTTTTGTTGTGTAATATGGAGGCGATCTTCAGTGAATCAGAAGATTCAAAAAAGATAATATCCACAAGTATATTTAAAGAAAAAAGGTAATGCCATCAGACAAAACACTGATATACATTCTTATCCTTTTCTGTCCGTCCGCATATAGGGGTGATGTTCACGCAGTCCGTCCTCATATAGGGGTGATGTTCACGCAGTCCGTCCTCTTATACGGGTGATGTTCACGCACAACACTTACAGTTTTCTGCTAGAACAGTCATTTAATCTGCAAATCCTGAATTAACACTTTGCCGATTAATTTTTGTTTGTTGACGACCCCGCATCCATTGGTAAAAAGGCATGGCTGTAGCGTTAGTCGACATCAAGCAATGAATTCCGCTCAAACGATGCCAATGGCCGTCTTTAACTTGTTATGATGTATGAGCAATGCACATTGTTGAAGGCCTCGTGGTGACTTCAATGTGAAGAAAAACAAAAAAAGCGTTGTTCCATTGCTTTGTTTTACATAATTGCAGAGACTTTGTCTCATGTGCATTTACCCCACATCCCTTTATTGCTTATATATAATAGATGTGCTTGATTTTTCTGCCTTATACCAAAAATGCAAGTTACAGAACCTTGTCATTTTCGTATATTGTTCAAAAAGAGTATTTAGCTACGTGGTCGCCTTTTAAGAAGCTTTTACTTCTTTCAAATTGCTATAACTGGCCTTTGACAATATAAAATATATAGCGTCTCTTGGCAACTTCACAAGGAAAATCCATGCTAGAAATTTACACCTTTTTATTCAACTTTCAGAATCTTTTAATTTCCGTAATTAATTCGTCTCATTCATTCATTCATAACTTTAAAACTTCTCCACAAATCATAATTTGGGATTTCAGCATGGATACTGCTACATTTTTTTTAAGAACATTTCAGTCTGAAATGCTTAAATTAATTACAAATAAAATTTTTGAAGTTTGCCCCAAAATTGTTGACCAAAGCTATGCTTAGCAGTGTTACAGTAACTTGTCCTCACTTATTTTTCAAATCACTTTTTTTTTTATAGCTGTTTCATATGAAGTTATTATTTTTTTTGCGGGTCGAAAATTTACTAATTTCTTTTACAATTCTTTTTTTGACGGACGTAAGTTTTCGCCATTCCTGTCATTTTTTTCAGATCTTTCTAAAACAATTTTTGCATCCTGTAATTAATTGTAAATAAGGCAAACATTTTACGATGTTTTCAACTTTTCACTGTAAGTTTATTTTAGATTCCCATTGCGCAATCAAGTAGACTTATATAAATTGCTGTATATAAAGGAAGTTAAAATATTTTAATGTTCCATGGATAACTACGCATTAATAAAGAACAAAAAACAAGTTTATGTATATTGTTTGCCCTTGAACTTGCATATTTACAAAATAAGGAAAACTGTTTTACAAAAAAATTGACACTGATCTTGATTTTTGACATTATAGATACTCAATAGGAATTTACTCATATCGTCAATATTTGTTAGCTGTTTTAGTCACGGAGCTCTCATTGGCGTGTCTAGTAGTAAGGGGAGGGACGTGAGTTTGTTTTTTTCCTCTTCATGAACATTTTGGCTGTACCATACTTTGTCTGTGGTTAAACCAACGACAACTAATTAATTATCTAGAAAGGCAAACTTGGTAACAAAATGTAGATTTATATATAGCAATAATCGGTCCTCAAAATGTACAATCAGTAATGCTAAGTAATGCTAATTAATTATCTATTTTTTTAAAATATGGAAATGTGAACTTTGTATTTAAAGATATGCAATATAACGCTATACAATAATGATAATGACCAATGTATCCTTTGACATTCTTCACATGTATGTTTTGGGGGTTTTAGTTTTTGAAGAACCTTTTCAAAGTCTTGCTGACGCATTGTTAATTTGTTAAAATATGAGCAGGCGCGGATCCAGGCAGTTAAAAAGGGGGGGTCCAGTAGGAAATGAAAGGAGATTAAGGCGCGATTTATTTGGGGGTATTTCTTAATAAAACATCAGGATATTCATTAAAAAAAACATGATCGTCCAGAAAAAAGGGGGGTTCCAGCCCTGGAACACCCCTCTGGATCCGCCAATGACGAGACAAATCATAGACAAAAGAAGTTTTAATTTAAGGGAAATGTTAACAACGATGTGATTTCAGAGATCATGTTGCACCCCGTAGGAAGCTGTACAATGCGAGTTGAGGAGAATGAGCATTTGAACGGAGGGTAGAGAGCTCAGATAAGACTTTAAGCGTGCAGACGAAATGACCTTTTCGCATATAACTATTTAATTGACAATTTTTGAACAAACTATTTTTTATATTTTATATGCCTATAGTTAGAAGAAAGCATTTGCATTAGAGTTGTTTCAAATAAAAAATAATTTTCTTTTTTGAGCCAAAATTTTGAGGATAGGGAGCTCCGTTCAATAGGTAGTGAGCCAGTATTTCATGTATTGAACGGAGGGTAGTGAATGTATTGAACGGAGGATCGCGAGTATGCAATACTGAATGAAAATCTATGAGCAATATTACTGACGATACAGTCATTTAAATACTGAATATGTATGAAGGGAGTCCTTCAGGGGTATTCCTGTCATGAAATAAGTATACAATTTAGGCATAAATTTTGTTCCTACATTAGGCAATTTTCAAAAAATACTCAAATTTTGTCAAAAATCTATAAAGATGGCCTTTTGTTACTAGTCTTGTTCCTCGAGATAGAATTAGTATATGCCACGCCTGTATGTTTTCTGACATATTAGCATTCGTACATGCTGTAAACAGCCTTTAGTGTCAATTTAAGCTATTTCACAGTGTTGCAGAAGATGAAACTACTGGAAGGACACCGAGAACCCAAACTATTTTTTTGTTGCGTGTGCATAAGCATTTTCCCTTCCGAACGACAGTTAGATTAGTTTGGTTTTTGGGGTTCTATACAACGAATTTTAACAATAACCAACAAAATTGCAAAAATCTGTCAAAATTGCATTCAAGTGGCAATTTCAATGACTGAATCTTTTATGTAATTTAACTGGAAAGTTGCCATATCTTTTTGTAAATTCACGTATTGCTTGTTGGTTTTTGGTTGCTATGAAATCACGTATCATGACTATCTATAAGAGGTACATGTATAGGTCGCGAATCAAGCTTCCAAAAAAAAAACTGTTTACGGATCATACGTAAACACCGAAGTGTCACATGAGCGATATCAAAACATTATAAATTGAAAGGATATGCAATTCATTTAGAATTGGATCATTACTATAGTTCCTGGCATAAAATGCATATCTATTAACACGTGGCATTTTCCATATAAGACGGTAATTATCCCGAGGCGTCAGCCGAGGGCTGATGTGGGTCAAGGGATGATAACTGTGCGTATATCGAAAAAGTCATGTTCTAATCTGTTTAATATTAACTTTCAATTAGGAGTTATCGTAATATTCGTGTTGGTATGGCCATATCACAGGGCAGATATGGCTATTTCAGAACGAAGCAGGCTAATATGGCTACATCAGACTGGTTATGTTGACCGACTGTTAATTCTTGCTATATTACATATGCAGAATAGAACATACATGTATCTGTACTAATTATGTAACGAAATTGGTGTTAAAGTCTGATATTTAAATTACTTAATAAATTGGTCTTGAGAGAGTATGGGATAACTGTATTTATCATATGTTTAGTAATAAATACGGACATTTTGAATATGTGATACAGTGCACGACTTTCATTCCGTATTCATCCTTTATGACGTCATACCCTTTATCGCATACCCTTTATCACATGGCTTACCCTTTATCACATACCCTTTATCGCATGGCTAGACCTGTATCACACCCTTTTCCCCCAAACTTTTTTTTTTCAATTCGACCGTTCATTGAATATGAAAAAGAAAGGAAATGGGGTAAATGTCAAGGAGACAACATCCCATATTGAAGATCTTATGGTGGCTTTGAGTTATTATTATTCCCTTTGGGTCGTTGTCTCTTTGACACATTCCCCGTTTCCCTTCTTTTCTCTATTCTTTATTAAAAAAATGGGGGTAAAATATTTTTTGGAGTGTAAAAAATTTGGGGAGTAAAAAAAAATTTTGGGGGGTAAAAAAAATTTGATTGGGGTGAATTTTTTTTATTAGGATCAGTTAAAAAATCTACCAAACCTTTTCTCTTTACATGTTAGATTTTATTCCAACAAACTTTTTATTATTATTTTTTGGGTGGGGTGGGGGTAAAATATTTCTTTGCTCATTTCAAAATTATCGTAGTAACGAAATAGTTTACCATAAAAAAATAATAATAAAATAAAAAATGAAATAAACAACAAAAGCAACCAGAGGCTCCCAGGAGCCTGTATCGCTCACCTGGCTTTCAGTTGCCACAATCAAGCTAACATTGTAAGTTATACAGTTGATCTTCAGTCTCTAAAACTTTGGTAGCTCGTCAAAAATCACACATCTTGAACTGTATTTAAAGTCTGATAATGTTTTCCTATATTTCTTTGTTGGGCTTTTCTGGCAAAAAACACTCTTGCTAAGGACCACCTTCAACACCAGTTTTGAAGTCGTGACATCATTTTGTAAATGGCGGTCAATGAACAATTTTCAACATCGGTTTTGAAGTCGCAACATCAATATCTATTTGGAAACCAAATTTCATTGAAATCGGACAATGCCGGTTGAATTTTCCCGCCTTTTTGGCAAATGGCCATCAGCGAACAATTTCTCAAGATCAGTTTTGAAGTTGTGACATCAATACCTATTTGGAAACCAAATTTTATTGAAATCGGACAATGTTGAATATTCCCGCCTTTTTTGGCAGCCATTTTGAATATGGCTGCCAACGAATATTTTTTAACATCACTGAGTTTTGAAGTTGCGACATCAATACCTTTTTGGAAACCAAATTTCATTGAAATCGTACAATGTTGAATTTTCCCACCTTTTTGGCAGCCATTTTGAAAATGGTGGTCGACAAACACTTTTCAACACCGGTTTTGAAGTAGTGACATCAATTCCTACTTGGATACCAAATTTCATTGAAATCGGATAATGTTGAATTTTCCCGCCTTTTTTGGCAGCCATTTTGAAAATGGCGGCCAACGAATAATCTTAACATCAGTTTTGAAGTTGCGACATCAATACCTTTTTGGAAACCAAGTTTCATTGAAATCGGACAATGTTGAATTTTCCCGCCTTTTTTGGCAGCCATTTTGAAAATGGCGGTCGACGAACACTTTTCAACACCGGTTTTGAAGTCGCTACATCAATATCTATTTGGAAACCAAATTTCATTGAAATCGAACGATGTTGAATATTCCCGCCTTTTTTGGGCGGCCATTTTGAAAATGGCGGCCAACAACTAATTTTAAACACCAGTTTTGAAATCCACACAGCATGGCAAACATTTTATCAATTTACACTTAACCTTCATCTGCTATAGTTTTGGAAATAAAAGACGAAAAATATGAAAATTTTGAAAATTCCATGAAAAAAGGCAATAACTCTTACAAGGGTTTTTGGATCTTCTTCAAAATTTCAAGGTTGGTAGATCTTGATATGCTGAGCATTTTTGCAATATACACTTGACTTCTATCTGTTACACTTTTTGAAATAAAAAATAAAAAATGCACAAATTTGGAAAAATTTACGGAAAAAGGGCAATAACTCCAAGACGGAATTTCGGATTTTCTTCAAAATTGCAGGGCAGGTAGATCTTGCTATGCTGATAACTTTTATTTCTGTCAGATTTTTGATATCTGTAACGGTTTTGGAGTTATTAGCCAACAACTGCAATTTCCCCTTATGTTCTATTTTTAGCAACGGTGGCCATGTTGTTTGACCTACCGCCTAATCGAACACAATTTTGAGAAGCCATACTCTGGTGATGATTCAGGCCAAGTTTGGTTACATTTGGCCCAGTGTGGTTTCAGAGGAGAAGATTTTTGAAATTGTTGACAGATGGACGGACGACAGACGACGGACGCATAGCGATGGCAAAACCTCACATGGCCTTTTAGGCCAGGTGAGCTAAAAATGAAAATAAAAAACAAATAAACAAACAAAAATAACCAACTGGTACACCCACATTTTTAACATAGAACCGATCCAATAAATCTGTCCCCACCGTCAGTACAAACGTGTATATCTTTGTTCAAGAAAACACGATGTCATCAAATGTGGACAAAAACAGACACATATTGTAAACATTCATACACAATGTAACATTTTGTCACCTTTTTACAATGGAACTGCCAGTCATTTATATAGAATGAATACACTTTATTTTGATAGTGGAAATATATATTTATATATGTGTATTAGTGTCTGTAATAATTATTTTTGTTATGTTTTGTCATCATGTCCTCAATGGACCCTTGATTGGTTAATAAAGCATATTCTATTCTATTCTATTCTATTCTATAGAAGCAGAAAATGAATCAGTCACAATATCACAGCATTTGATTGGTCAAGAAGGTCAGGTAGGGACACATCCTACTAGTATCTACTAAGTATATACATTTGTAGTCATATAGTAATAAATAAATGTATACCACCAACATTATTATTGTATTGCAATTTAATATTCCCTTAAGCCTTGAAGCAGCTAAAAGTTAGCGTTCAATAAATTTTCACCTCGTTGAATATATATTGCATCGTAAGTTTTATTAAATTTTACTATGGATAATATCCCTGAATATTCATGCAATAACCCTGCAATACAGTTGTTTTGTATATATTTCTCGCAGTCTTTATTTCTAAAAAAATGTTAAACATATTTAATATATACCAAGAGAATATGGAATTATTATTCCTATTGGTTTAGCTTTGTATTTGCCTGTTGCTGAGATTTGATTTCATACTGGAAGATAAAATTCGTGAAAAATGTACCATATCATCGTTTCCTTGAGTACGCTATATGTTATCATTTGGCTCGCTACCCTCAGTTCATATGCCTCACTACCTTTTGAACGGAGCTCGTTACCCCCCAGTTTTCCATTCAAATAAACTTTCATAATTTGTGCGGGTGATATTTCAAAATACAATTTTATAAAGAAGAAATACATTATTATTTATACACTATTAAATCAGATATTCCCTTAAACATAGCCTTTTAACAAATGTAAACCATATAGTCCAAGGGCTGGAATAACCCCCCGTG
>MJUU01066613.1:17661-41692 GCA_002080025.1 Modiolus philippinarum
GTTAAAACTATGTTCCCCGCTGGCGGCCATCTTGGATTAGGAACGGACATGCCGGATACAATTTTTAAAGGGGACCACCCAAGGACTATTGTGACCAAGTTTGATTCTAATGGGCCAGGGGTTTCAGAGGAGAAGATCTTTGAATGAAAAGTTTACGCCGGACGGACGGACGACGGACGCCGGACGCCAAGTGATGGCAAAAGCTCACCCTGGCATAGCCAGGTGAGCTAAAAACTTGTTCTTATTCTTAACACGTCAACACCTGAGATATCTTATATACAACAGTCATTAGATCTGAGGAAAAATGACCTTTCTACTGTTTTAGTATCGAAATAATTGTTTATATTTTGTTGTCATTGTTTAAATGAATTTGCTGCAACCCTTAGGGGTTAAATAGTTTTCAATAAAGTTAAATGTAAGTCTGGTTTTGAGATTAAAGATATACAGTATAGTACTGTTTTGATGTGCCAGTGGTATTTAGTCTTTAGTATGATGGGTTGTAATGTATATGTTCCAGACCATACGCGTATTTGGACCGTACGCGTACGGTCCGGACCGTATGCGTATACTCATATGGTCCGACCGCACGCGTATGGTCCGACAATACGCGTACGGTCGGACCATACGCGTACGGTCGGACCGTATGCGTATACGTGTACGGTCTGCTACGAGCTGGACCATATGCGTATATTTAGACCGTATGAGTATAAAGAAAAAGACAGACACTACATTCGTTATTCAAACAAAGAAGTAAGTTACAGTCAAGACTGCTAGCACTAACTACCACTGAAAACCGTCTTATTAAACTAATAAATTACTAACATAACTGAAATGAAATTATAGAACCAGTGACATAAAAAAAAATATTTTCACATTTTCACATAAATTTTAAGGTAATACATAAAATGGGGTAAATGTCAAGGAGACAACATCCCATATCCAGGTTAAAACGACCCAAAACAAAGCATCTAGGGGTCACCGTACGGTCTTCAACACAGTTAGGAACCTCACACCATATAGCAAGCCCTAAATGGCCCCAAAATGAAATTTCATTTTTACATTGAGAAGTTTTGTTCGTGGACAAGGGTATTCCTTTTTGGAACACTGTAATTTCCGCTGTTACATGTATATTTATTCAGCCGTCTCTTTACGAGATTTTGGGATTTGTACCCTTTTTGGATTATTAGGAAAAATGTTGTTGATCCTTATAGGTGGTATTCAAGGATTTTTTTCTCAGAATTTTCAGACAAGAAGACCATATATTTTATTTCAATTCACATAAAATTTATTTTTTACGAAACACTTTTTTTTTTCTTTCATCTAAAATAACGTTCAATTAATAAGTCAATTTTATATTTAGGTGTCTCCAAAACATAATTACAGTAAAGTAAATTCTTAGTCTCCGCTTATATTTTCTTTAAAATAACGATTTTTTTTAGAAAATCTTATTTGTTTCTAAACATAGGAGCTTTATTCATTAAACAACACTGCATACGGTATGTTAATTTATCGATATATTATCGAAGAAAACGCGTACGGTCCAAATACGCATATGGTCTTGAACATATATACCATTTTCAAGTCACTCTCTTGTCAACTTCCTTTGTGTCGATTACTTTAATTTCCATATAATATTGAAATTTTTCGTCAAGGATTTTTCAGCTTGTGTATGTAGAAATTGCTTTATATTGATTATGATGAGTTCTCTAATGATCCGGTTTTGACCGTTAGATAAATTTTCTTTATTCAACGTATGTTGAATAAAGCCCCGTGCTATTTCCCGCCGAATCTATTCGGAATACAATTCACGGTGTTTATCATTGACCATTAGAGAAAAAGATTACACCACTTTATCCCGTTTATTACCATATTTTATCCACTCTCAATAGTTAAAATTTAAAAATTTTAAAATGCTCGGCAAGCCTCGCAATTAAAATCTTAAAATTTAACTATCTCTAGTGGATAAAATATGGTAATGAACGGGATCTTGTGGTGTAATCTATATTTGTACCATGTTTCTTCTTTCCACTCTTAATGATTTTTTCCCATTATAGCCACCTTTCGTCAAGGTGTATGATTTTTTCGACATGCTTTCTCTGCAAAGGTTATGTCTGGAGGTTTTATTATCATACCATTTTTAGACCTATCAGGAGACTTTTTTCCTGTTTACTGACCTCGTTAATTTTTGACAAAAATGTGCAGAGATTTGAAAGATTTTTTCAGCGTGTGAAACATTAGACGTAGCAAAAGAAACAGAGAGTATCGACTGTGATTTAAAACTCTTGTAAATGTTGAAAGATTTCTTCTTAGTGACTTTGCTAAGCACTTAAAGAGGTATGACCATTTTCAGTGAATTTATTTCATACAGCATGCTAGTTATGCGAATGCATTAAATCTTCCCAAACACTGTTTTAAAAAATCATTTGTTATATACATTATCAGAACAAAATCAATTCAAATGCATTTTAATACATTTAGATAAAAGATTCAGCCACTGAACTTGCCTCTTGAAGGCAATTTTGACAGATTTGAACAATTTTTGCGAGTTTTTGTAAGAAATCGTTGTATTGCACATCCAAAACCAAAATAAAATAACTATCGTTTGGAAGTGCAAATGTTTATACGTCCGCAACAAAAAATGGTTTTGGTTCTCGGTGTCCCTTGAGTGGTAAAATCTTCTCAAAAACTGTAAAATTACTAAAATGGACACAAAAGGCTATTTACAGCTTTGTTCGACTGCGAATAAGTCAGAAAAAGTACATATATTAATTTCATGTGTAATACGTACACGTACCAGAGACCTCCTTAAACGATTTTGAGTATATTCTGAAAATGACCCAACATAGGAACAAAATTCACGCCTTAAAAGCCATACTTCTTTTTTTTTTGTCGAGAACTTAGTTTACCGATTGAGAAAAAAAAGATAACTGAATGCTCCAAAATGGGCAAATCGGAAGTTTGTTTATATGTGGGAAAGAACAAAATTGTTGTTCAGGATGAACAAAGCCGAACATTTTTTTTTTTGTTCAAAACAAACACGTCATTCATTCTAACATGTTTGTAGTGTTCATTCGAGGAGTTAATATTACTCGGGATATACATTTTTCAGTGAAAAATTTGCCGATTTGAACGAACCACAACTCGTATAAAATATTGAACTCAAAATGATATCATTTTTAGCATTTACAATCTACCTTTGTATTTATTTGCAGATGTGTTTGCAAACTATAAAAATTCTTTAACATATATCAACGAGTCATGTATCATCAAGCACCCGTCACCAGCATTGTGATTTAGACGTGTCCAGTGTTGTCAGAAAAAAAAATTCTTCAATTTCCTTTGTTCTGAAATTTCAGAACCCTAATAACCATATGTCAAATGCCCCCATTGACATCACAAATAAAGCATATGCCACCAAACATTTCAATCAGCTGAAATTCTTAGTTGGAACTTGTATAGAAAAGAAGTTCTAACTGAAACTTTAAAATATTTTTGCACAAAACATCCTCAGAATATTAATATGCTCACCTTAGCTAATAAGCTAATGTGTATAATATGACACAGAGGCATTATACTTTCAGCAAATGTATTTCTTTTTATATTTGAGACTAATTCCAAGCTAAGACCTTTTTTAATGGCGATAACATTTCTCCAATGCAATGCATAAATGAAAACCTTTTCCCTGTCGAAGCAGTTGGTCCAACTGTAACTCCTTGAGGAAACTTACACCTATGATCGTTTTCTAGAGAAGTGCTACGCTCCCTTGTTAAAATTGATAAGAAGACGACCATTTGATTTTTTTTTTGGGGGGGGGAATTGTAAATAAATAATTTAATCTGGATGCCAGTGAAAATATGCATGTCATGAAAATAAATAATTTAATCTTGATTTGAAGAATTCATTTTTTGTTTCAAATGCCAAGAAATAATTTGATGTGGCATTTGGTGAAAATAAATAATTTGTTCGAGATTTTTGTGAAAATTTTCGAGGCAAAATCGCCCAAGCATCCCCCTGAAAATCAAATAGTCGTCCCCTAAATAGTCTCATGTTAGACACAAACGATAAAATTAGAGTTTGTAATAAAATCATAATTATTTGGTTAAGTACTCTGCAAAACAATATCATGTAAATGTTTGTTCATATGAATTTAAATAGTGTGTTAACATGATATTTTAACATGGTTACAAATTTCATACATGACGTCACAGAAAAAAATAATAGGAAATAATAAATCACAAAACTATATGTGTACTTTAACCATAAATTTAGAGAACAATGGTCTGGAATGCTTAGTATGAATTTAATTGTGAAATATCATATTCCCAGATGAAATGGTCACATATTTCTCGTTTCAAAACTAGCTCATTAACAATATCAAGACTGAAAGTAGCACAAGCGTTTCAGTTAATACGCCTTTCCAATTCAGTCAAAATCTACGTCTATCTATTGAAGTAAATAACATTAAACAAGTATTTTGGATATTTTGGAATTTAGCTTCAGACTGGGTTCAGGCAAGTAAATTACAGTTAGAGTAAAAGTATATTTAGTCTTTGGCTTTCCATGTTTAAACTGTAGACTTTATATCAAGGGCAAAATGTATATTGTCACTTTGACTGGTTCATAAACCTGAGATCGAGACATTAATTGTTAAAAAAGTACAAGCGTTTAAGTAAAGGGTATAGAGTATACCCAATTTTTTGCAAAGAAATTATATAAGACTGTTTCTTTATTGTATCATTCTACCACCTGAGTTGCAATCTTACAATTAGCATTATACGGAATTGATTGTTCACTCGAGATTTTCAGCAACCTGCTAAATCTACAATCACTTACTTATATATCTACACCAATACTTAAAATGAAACTATTTATTAATTTATACCTGTTTACACTTAAAATTTTCAGATGTTAAAATTCTAAGTGTAAACAGGTATAAATTTTAAAGTTTCTGTCATATTTTAAGCGAAATATTGATTGTATTGTACATATATTTTTTATCATCTAAATATATATTAATGTGAATCATTTATTTGAAAGTCCGCTTTATTATTTATGTACACCTATGAGAGTTTCACTTGCAAGCAAAATTCGTATAAAGAAACTGAAAAAAGGAACTGATGGAAGCAATATAGAAGAAGATGGTGGAGTTGGAAACCCTTTTTAAAATCATTTTTCATGAATGGCTTTGTTGTAAAAACTGTAATACTGTTACACACATATGTACTTTTTAACTCGTAAGCCGAAGGCGGAGAGTTGTTAATATGACAAGAAAAAATCACCTATTAACAGCTCTAAAAGATGATCTTCGTGCTTCCGATAAAATATAGTGCGCAAGTTTCTATCAAAATCTTATACATTGTGTATTTAAGTTATATTTCTTCATTTTCTTGAGTTTCATGCAGTGTTGTGATATTAAATTGAAAACGATATGCATGTTTATCAAATTAATCGTTATTTATATTTCGGCCTGCCGCGTAGTTGCATAATGCAACGGTCTGTATGTTTGATTTACCTCCCTTTGTACACTCTTCGAAAACATAAATAATTTTATTCAAGATTAAGATGAAAATAACATTTGATTGCCTTTGATATGTATATTGCAGAATCGACATACATACGAAATCTCGGAATAACTTAATACATGCAGACGTATGCAGCAGTTCTTTGGATGACTACGAAGTTTTGCCACATGTAGATTTCCAGGACTTTCGAGTTTCAGCCTCATCGGAGCTTTGATTGTTTATATGGCTCGCATGATTTTGATTAATTGAAAAAAAAAACTAAACAAAAATAAATAAAAAAAAAAAATAAATAAATAAACGTAAACAAAATAAAATGCAAAAAAATAAATAAATAAATAAAAAAAAACAACAAAAAAACAAGTAAAAAAACGAAACATAAACAAAATAAAATGCAAAAAAACAAGCAAAAATGAGCAAAAAAAAGCAACAAAGCAAACAAACAAAAGAAGAATGTAACAAAACAAATACAAACAAAAACATCAAAGCAAAACAACAAAATTTATCAAAAAAACACAAACAAAATTTAAAAAAAATGCCACCCCATAATATGTGACATATGTGACATATCTCGCTTGTCGAAAGATTATCTCGTTCAATAAAAACCTTTGCGCAAACAAATATGGCAAATTTAAAATAATATATATGAGGTATATGTCATAACAATAGATTTTGGTAACAAATGGATGTACAGAAATTATTAATTGCTTTTTTTATTTATTTTTTTAAATTTTATTATTGTATTAAAGAATTTGAAAATAAAATAAATACGAGCAATGAAATATGACAGTTATCAAATTGAAAAGTATACGGGTATCATATTCATAATTCTCTTTCGTATTACACTTAATTGGCATTTTATGCTGTCAGTTCGGGATCGCATACATCTATAGAATATCAAATTCAAAAAAATGTTTGTTTAAAAAGTCAACAAATTTAAACATCATTTATTTTATGAGCTACAAATTACGGAAGTGTATTGGCGCCACACAAACTTTTTAAAATTTTGCGTTTTAACGCAAAGTTTGTGTTTACTTATTTCGCAAATACTTGCGTTATAACGCAAAGGTTTGCGTTTTTTCGCAAAGTTCATTTGAACTTGAAAGTCGTCTACGGGTGTGTGCGGATAGAGTTTGATTTTTGGGCTTAAATATGCACAATGGCTTAAAAATGATTAAATATAATAGATTCAACAATTAAACAGAATAATTCGTTCATTTTTTCACTTCTACATACAAGATATTATTGAACGAGATCATCTTTCGACAAGCGAGATATGACACAAATTATGGGTTGGGGGCATTTTTTTTCTATTTCGTTTGTATTTGCTTTGATATAATTTGTTTGTTTTGCCTTGTTGTTTTGGTATGTGTTTGTTTTATTATATTATGTGTGTTTTGCTTTGTGCTTGTTGCTTTTTGTTTGTTTTTGCATTTTTTTATGTTTTAGTTTTTTTATCTTTTGTTGTTGTTGTTTTTTTGTTTCGTCATTGAATCAAAATGCTAGTCATAAAAATAAATTGACCAGAAAATTAGTTCCGAGGGATACATTTGATCGAAATGAGCGGGTTTTTCTTGGCTTGTTTAAATTTAAAAAAGACTTCCAAATCCACCATCTTCTCTCATATTGGTTCCGTCAGTTCCCATACTCAGCTATTGCAGTCATCACGTGACTTACAAACCTAATTAGTGTGTAGTAATTACATTACAATATGTGGGGTGTGTCACAATAATTGGATATAACTTATTAAATACAAATTGCACAGCTTATTAACACATGTATTTGAAAACTACAGACTTTTCTCTTTTTATTTCTGTTTTCAAATTCAGTTTGGACTGTAAATCAGTCTATTTTCACCTCCCCTCTTTTTTTCGCTTGACAATAAGAAAAAAAACCCCAGAAACAATCATTACTTTTTTTCATTTCAATGCAAAACATGTATCCAGCGTAACAAGTCCTAAACAGTTAAGATAGGGTAAGTGTAAATGAATCTGATTTTGGCTTGCCATATATATAAAATTAAAAACGAGGCTGCTAAAAATGTTATGAAATTGACAAATTTCCGAAGCAAAACTTAGGCAAAATTTATGCATTTTCTACTTTAGAATATAGTTTATAGACTTAATCAGTATAAAAGAGCCAGCACAGAAAATACCTCTCATTAGAATTATAACATAGACCAATGTAACTTGTCCAATGTATATGTTACAGTCATTTTCTTAAATAAGCCATTTTGTAAAATACCTTAAATTTCAGACATTTTATAAATGACTAAATATGACGGGCATTATACAGAATGGCTACAAATTGTCAGTCATTTTGTAAAATGACTGAAATTTTTCATTAGAATGATAGAAATTGCCTTAACACTTTAAGTCAAATTCTTAAATGAACTCTAATATTAATATTACAAAGGAGAGAAATATAGAATAATGGAAGTTTTGTTTTTGATACAAGAAATATTGGCGAACAATAATGGACGAGCCCCTTCTTGGCGAGTCCATTATTGGAGCCAATATTTCTTGTATCAAAAACAAAACTTCTATTATTCTTTTTATCGGTAATTAACTTAATCATTTAATGAAACAAATTTTGAAAATGAATGTTAATTTTCAACAAATCGTGAAATTGACTAGTATTGATTAGCAAAAGAATTTATGCGATCCGGTAAGAGTCTCTATAGATGTATATTTCTTTGTTTCATTGATTCTGATTGACACAGTAGGCGTGGTCTAAGATACTTTTTGTCAATATTTTTTCGTATTCCGGCAGTAGCAAATACTGAAAAATATTTGCTTCGTGAGATCAAAGGAAACTCATACAAGTTACCGATAAAATAGCAAACACCTACAATTGCCGAAAATTGCCATCACATAAGCGATCCACAAGCGAACCACACTAGGAAAAAACATATAACAGATCAGAGACAAACATAAATAACGATAGGAACTTGGGATATTCAGATTTGGTACCTGCACTAGCAAAAACTGGCGTTAGGGTTAATCCGGAGTATCCAAATCTGTATGTAACCGTATGTCAAAAGAATATAAAATGATTTTTTACTTTTCTTGGGTAAAATAGGTAAATGTTTGTTCATGTTTGAGTTTGCAATTAACAATGGAAGAGCCCAATTTGTTTTAAAGTCTGCATAAAAATTGACCGACAAATTACTAGAGATTACAAGCTCAAGATCTGGAAGAGATCTTGTATGGTGGCATAGTTCTGCCCCCTACTTGTCAGATAATTAAGTAGACTTGTCAGATATTTATGTCAACATGTCAGATATTTATGTTGACTTATCAGATAATTATGATTACTTGTCAGATAAAAAAATATTTTATTATGCGGTCTAATGACCAGCTAATGCCAATGTCTGCCATCCAAAAGTCAACATAAATATCTAACAAGACTACATCTTTATCTGACAAGTCGACATAAATATCTGACAGATCGACATACCTATCTGACAAGTCGACATAAATATTTGACAAGTCCATATAATTATCTGACAAGTCGACATAATTATCAGACAAGTCGACATAGGTCATTATGTCGACTTGTCCGATAATTATATCGGCTTGTAACTTTATTATGTTAACTTGTCAGATAATTATGTGGCCTTGTCAGATATTTATGTCGACTTGTCAGATAATGATGTAGTCTTGTTAGATATTTATGTTGACTTTTGGATGGCAGACATTGGCATTAGCTGGTTATTAGACCACATAATAAAATATTTTTTTATCTGACGAGTGAATATAATTATCTGACAAGTCAACAAAAATATCTGACATGTTGACATAAATATCTGACAAGTCTACTAAATTATCTGACAAGTAGGGAGCAGAACTATGCCACCATAGGAAGAGCACTGTGCTGAAAAAATGAAAAATGTCTCTCACGAAAATGGTGTGGACTTACTATTTGCAAAGCTAAGATTTTAATTTGACGTACATCGTAATTATTTTGTGAATCCCATCTTCCTATATGCTCTTTATTTATTCAATACTTTGAATTGCTAGAAATAACAGAAAAAACCTAAAATATTTGCTTGAATTTTGAACACTTCACCGTACAAGGCAATGATTGGATGCGATGCTAAAATATAATTGTCTTTGACCCCATTCACACTTCCAATATTTGAATCGATCGCGACCGATGCCGATCGGTTTTAGCAGTTCATATTATAAAAAGATCGATTGCGATCGATCTTCTTTGGTCCGATTAAAAGATGTGGTCTAAAAAAGATCGATTCAAATAGAGACGATTCCGGCCTTGGTATGAACAGTTGAGATCGATTGCGATCGATTCAAGTGCTTAGAATTAGCATGCGATTGATCGCAATCGGTTCTAATGAGAACGTAAAACCTGATTGAGATCGATCGCAATCGATTCATATCTTTTAGATGTGAACATAAACAGGTTTTAAAAGAATCGATCTTAATTTGGATCGATCGCATATAGTTCTAATGTGAACACGGTCTCAGTCTTTGACCCCTTCACACTAACAAAACTTGAATCGATTGCGATCGGTTCAAATCAGTTCTGGCTGTTCATACTATAAAAAGATCGATTGCAATCGACCTTATTTTGTCCGATAAAAAGAGGTGGTCTCAAAAAGATCGACCCAAACAGTGACGATTACGGCTTTAATATGAACAGTTGAGATCGATTGCGATCGATTCAAGTGATTTGAAATAAGCATGAGATCGATCGCAATCGGTTCTAATGAGAACGTCAAACCCGATTGCGATCGATCACAATCGATTCAGATGTATTGTGAAACTTTGTCGGGTCAAGATAAGCCAACGGGTTGTCTCTTTGACGGAGTTTCAGGGGTAAATATCACAGAAATGGTCCTGTAAATAAATACCAAGAATTCCCTTAATAAACTACAGGGTTTGCTAGGCCCAGAGAATTCTACCTCCCACTAAAGACAAAGATATAAGTTCCCACTAAATAAGTATACCTTTCCTACTCGGTGGCTGGAATGTGTACTGTGTGTCCAGTCGTCTTGCGTCAGATTCCTCCGCTGCATCACGTTACAGGGACTTTTTCGCGGGAACGTCTTTGGAACATCTCTGCTCTTACCATTACCTCAGGTCATCCATTTGGGATGCTTCATCCCTCAGCCTTACCTAGCTGGGAAACCCCCGTGAAGTGGTCAATTTTACCATACTCCCCCCTGTTTTGAAAAGGAAGGATCTTAATCCTGACTAAAAAGCTTATCTCCAGGGAAAATAACCACTGAACTTAACAGGTTTCCGAAATATCAGTATGTTCCTAAAATCCATATTCTCCTAACGCTTAAGGGTGTTCCCACTACACAAAGACTGTCCATATAGAATTGCCCTCCAAAGAGACGATTGGGAAAAATATGCTATAAAACCTGAAATCCAGAATTCTACTAAACACGGATTCGAACCCGAATTATTTAAGTTGATCTTCCCCACATTAGGTCACACTACCTCGGGTGTAGGCCATAAACAATAAAAAGGAATCTTCTCAAGATCCAACACTACCTCCTCTAGTGTGTAGGCCCAAAATATAGCACAAGGACACATCCTAAATTTCCAATAAAAACATAAACTATAACATCACAAGTGTAACTCAACTGCCCTAACACAGACAGACAGTCTGTGAACAATCAAGCGGACTTTCCAAACGACTTAAACTCACAATATTACGAAAACTATCGGGAAATGTATATCTCGAATTCTTTAATTCGTCCTCAAATTTCCAATAATCTAACTCTACGGATTGGATATATACACCTATAATATACACATAAAACTTTCCTCACTGAGGGAATATCCAATAAAAACGAAAAAGAACTAAATGGATCATCTCTGGATCTTCCTTATACCTTAAGGATATATACATCTTGTGCAGACCTATCCCTGGACCACACAACTCTGTCCAATATATAAAACTTTAGGATACCAGCCTATGGACTGGTAGGTTACCTCCTCCGTTTTCTCGGTGGACGCTTGGGCAGGGTGGTCTCTACCGTCTTAGCACAGGGAACAAACGGCTCCTCTGGGCCCTTACTGGCCAAGCGGGATCCAGCCGCCTCCGGCTGGTTATCAACAGGATTGTCCGTTGATGTTGACCTATCAGATGTCTCAGGCCTACAAGGCTGGACTTCCACCGTCCTCACAGTGGCCAAACCTTCCAATTGGTTTGTATTTATTTCCAAACTACGGCCTCTGGTCGTTACCTGGAGACTCCAAGGTCAAACCACTCCTGGTTCTTCACAGTCAGTGTCAGACTCAGTCTGTAGAATGACTGTGACATCACTGATGTAACTGGGATCACTTCCAGCATCAGTGCTGGAAAAGGAAGATTCAGTTTCTTCAAATTGGTCTTTCACAGCTTCTTTGTTATCACGTTCAGCCATATCTGTAAAACAGAAAATAGATGATTCACAAATGGGCTGAACGGTGTCCATTTGATGGCTTAATCTCTTCTCTCCCCCCTCCCCTTTACTGAAAAGCACTTGTGCAGGGGTCCACTCAGGTATCGAGGGTTGAATAACTTCAACATCTATAATCTTTTTAAGATTAGCCTCCTCTTCTTCAACAAAGCAAGCTGGTGTATGCCTCATGCGTTGCTTAATTGGCTTTAGTGAACCAGTGTCAATACTGTGCTCTATATCAGTAAAGTTACA
Organism: Modiolus philippinarum; assembly: GCA_002080025.1. Classification (NCBI taxonomy): domain Eukaryota; kingdom Metazoa; phylum Mollusca; class Bivalvia; order Mytilida; family Modiolidae; genus Modiolus; species Modiolus philippinarum. Next base: position 29,851 of record MJUU01066613.1, read on the forward strand.
CAAGTGTTCAGGGAGTTTTTTACTAGTGGAACTGGTTACATTGAACGTATTCACCTTTTCATCTCCTGGTTCGGGTATTGAAGTTATTACTGTAACTTCCTCTGCTTGACCTATTACTTCTCCTTTCTTTAAAGAAACATGGGTTTCACCGATGTTTACCAGACAAATGGCTGGTAGTTGGCCGCCAGTGCAAACGGTTCTTGGCATCAACAAAGGTTGAGCTTTCACGGCTTCTACAATAAAGTCATTTTCCAATGGTTGTACATCGCATGACAACTTAATAGCAGAGTTCGGCGGAACTACTGTCTTCTCTGAAATGGTAACCTTCCTGACAGAAGGTTCTGCAGGAATTTGTTGTCCATATGTGACATCGACCTTCCTGTCATGTATGTAAAACTCACTTTTCCCAAGATCTAGTGAAACTTTGTGCTTGCTCATGAAGTCAAGTCCCAATAGCATTTCACAGTCTAGGGGTGCTACATGTTTGAAATGTAGACCTGCTATGAGTAGTTTCACAGGTTGGGTAACCCTGGAAGTCATATTCATGCCACGTCCTGCACCGTGCATGATAGTTTCTCTCACTATATCAGGTTTGTGCTCAAATGAGTCAAAAATTTTGTCTGATAGCACGTCACTTCAGACCTGGTATCAACAATGGCATGTACCAATTTACCTCTGATTTTTATCTCTATTCTATGGTGGCATAGTTCTGCCCCGTACTTGTCAGATAATTTAGTAGACTTGTCAGATATTTATGTCAACATGTTAGATATTTGTGTTGACTTGTCAGATAATTATGTTCACTCGTCAGATAAAAAAATATTTTATTATGTGGTCTAATAACCAGCTAATGCCAATGTCTGCCATCCAAAAGTCAACATAAATATCTAACAAGACTACATCATTATCTGACAAGTCGACATAAATATCTGACAAGTCGACATTATCTGACAAGGCCACATAATTATCTGACAAGTTAACATAATAAAGTTACAAGCCGATATAATTATCAGACAAGTCGACATAATGACCTATGTCGACTTGTCTGATAATTATGTCGACTTGTCAGATAATTATATGGACTTGTCAAATATTTATGTCGACTTGTCAGATAGTTATGTCGACCTGTCAGATATTTTTGGGGCGCAGTTCACCTTTCTACGGAAGCGTATAACTGCCTCGTGTTTGTTAATAAGACGCCTTATTTACACAAATATAAGACGAGTTGTTGCCTTATAAGGCGACAATGCGAGAAAAATAAGGCGAGAAATTGAATTTAATACAATTAATCGATTTAAAAATATCGATTTATCGTACGAATCGTAATAATAAAATCGAGAAATATATAAATCGACTTAATTTTTATCGATTTATTACATTACTCGTCATCAAGAAGTTGAGAAAATTACAAGCCAAGTTAAATATTTCGAGAAATTTGTTGAATTGTTTTGGTTTAAACGACTAAATTCATTAATCGTTATATGCAAGGCGTATTTTAGGAATGTATGATTCATCAGAATGGGGTATGGTACGGGGATAGCTAATATTGTGCATTGGAAGTTCAGCAAACTTAAAGTAACGAATGACTGGCAACCTTTTCAGTATAACATATACATGATTTTTAGTTCGCCTGGCAATTCAAGTGTGAGGCTTTTCACCACTTTGCGTCTGTCGTCCGACGTAAATTTGGTAAACATAGCCCTTGGCTGGACCCGTCGTTTAATTAAAATCTGCTCCTCTGAAACCTTAGAGCCCATTTGGACTTACTTTGCTAAAATAGTCCTTGGGTATACCACTTCAAAAAGTATGTCCTTCGTGTTGGTACCTCATCTAAGATTGCAGCCAAATGGGACCATAGTTTAACATTAGACATTTTTGGGGAAAATTAAGATACCCGGTCAATAGGCCTTTCCGAAAAACCATTTGGTCCGTTCTTCGTTTCCGGTTATCAACCCAACACGGCAAGTTTTGTTCATCCTGAAAACAGTTCATAACACTGTTCATATTTAGATTTCTAGGTTACTGATTACTGTAACACTGCACTGATTTTGTTGGAATTAAAATGCATTTTTAAATTGTGCGTTGTTTCGTAAGTGTGATAATCGGAAGCGACGAGTTTTTGTACCTCTAGTTGATGGAAGAGTTCAAATCCAAGCAAAGATAACCACACTTTATAGAAAGGGCTATTGAATTTGAACTTGCTGACATTGGTCCTTTGATGGTACCCTTTGAAAATTGTGTCTCTTGGGTCCGTATTCTATCCACGATTGCCGCCAGTGCGGAATATAGTCGGACATTGGTCCCTATTGGAGAACATTCAGAGGTTTTCTCCCTAGAAACCAAAGGATCAATTGGGATCAAATTAATTTAAAATAATCCATGGTTGGACTTTTTTATAAAGTGTGTTTCTCATGTCCGTACCTCATCCAAAATGGCCGTCAGAGGGGATCATATTTTAACATTGGACCTTTTTGGGGTTTAAAAATGCTCCAAATTTACTTGGCTAATTAATAGAATCGAACTTAGCCACAATAGTTATTGGATAGTTCTTTTTGAAAATTTTGAAAATTGTGTCGCCTGGATCCGTACTTATCGAAGATGGCTGCCAGCCGGGACCATAGTGTAAAATTGGACCCTGTGTTTGATAAAATAAGATCACCAGTTGAAGCTTGGCAATTTTAGGCCAGGTAATAGATATCGGCTGATGTGAGCCTGTAGTGTACGTCTTCCCTCCTCCTTTATCTGGGCTTTGGGATCAGAAGATTATATACACCTGGCGGAGTTCAAGTCGTTCAGAATGTTAACAAATAATATATATCCTATGGACTGATTTTTGAAGACTTTATTAAATGTTCATTTATACTGTTAACGTTTTGATACTGATAACTTTATTTAATGTCCGTTTATACTACTAACATTTTGATTCCATACATCAATCATCTTTAGGAATCAATTCAAGTGACAGAGGGAAATATGCTTAATACCCGAGGTTAAAAATCCACCATGATGCCTGCAATATGTCATCTAAGATTGTTGTCTCTTTCATGCCACTTGTTATGCACCATATGAATTTCTCTAAACCGTGCAATTTCCCAAGAATATCTTTCTACTTTTGTATTGGCGAGAGGATGATAAAAAGAACGTAGAGTTATTGTAGTCAATACATATGATGCATATTATTTATTAAATTTATCTGAACTCTATTATTTGAATATAACCAGGATGGAAGTCATACTATAAAGCATAATATTTAATCATGAACAAACAAGCTTCTTTTGGTTCCCATCATTGTTACTTAACGCATTGCGGAACCTCTAAAATGTATCCCTTAACAATACCCCCTTTTGATGAATCACAAATGGCAAGAGTACGCCTTATATATATCGAGAAACGAATTAAGTCTAAAAAAGCAAAACGATTAAATAAATAACTCGAAACATTTAACTTTGCTTGTAATTTTCTCGAAATCTTGAAGACGAGTTAAGTAGTAAATCAATTAAAAATAAGTCGATTTATAAATTTTCTCGAAATTATTATTATGAGTTATACATTAAATCGATATATTTTAATCGACTAATTGTATTAAATTCAATTTTTCGCCTTATTTTTCTCGCACTATCGCCTTATAAGGCAATAACTCGTCTTATATTTGTGTAAATAAGGCGTCTTATTAACAAACACGAGGCAGTTATACGCTTCCGTACCTTTCACTGCATCGCTCAGTGTATTCATGCTTGTAATCAAATTCTCGATTTGACTCTCCATGTTTGACATTCTATTCTCCATAGTAGAGGATGTTTGTACCCTGACCTGCTTATCAGGGTTATCCACTGATTTATTACCTTTTATGGCTATAGTCGTAAGTTGAAACCATTTGATTATGTCTATGGCTCTGTCCATATTCTCTGGTCTTAGACCACAAGCATGTCTACCTGCCTCACTGTCTTTACAACCTTGACAAAATTTTAAAATAGCTTGTTTTGTCATATGAAATTCGGGTAAGTCCCTAAAAGCTTTTGTCGCTAGTGACAATACTCTGTCAGCCCAGTCCTCCAGTGACTCATTCTTATACTGGACTGAGTTTTGAAACTGAGTTTGTGAAGTTTCGGGTAAATCTTTGAAACCGAAACGCCTCTCCATTTTAAGGATCATTTCGTCGTACGAAATCTCAGGTGTTTGTTCTAGTACTAGTGTACAGTATTCACTGGCTTTGTCATCCAGTGACCAACAAAGCCCGTCGAGTTTTAACTCATCACTCCAACCGGCTAGTTTAGCATAACGGGAAAATTTTGTGTAAAATGATGTCCAATCACTCTTGCCATTGTACTTAAGCGTTTTAAACGATGACATCATACTACGTTGAAATTGTCTCTCTTGTTCAGCTGGTTTAGCTGGGGTGGGTGCAGTACTCTGTTTCTCTTGTACAGGTTTAACATCTTGCCCAAGGTCGTGCTTGGGAACAGTTTTAGGTGGGGTCGGTAGTCGGTCTTGACTACGGTGTTTTTTCTTAGTTGCATAATCACGAGTAGGTGATTTGTAGTTTCTGCGTCTGTGACGACGTGATGGTGGTGGGGTACGTTGCTTATAGTTATGATACCTAGATTTGTGTTCTTGGGGGTCTGATGTCCATCAGTTGAATAGGAGTCAGATGAATCTGAGTCATAACTATAGTTCGACATTTACAACGGTTTCCATTGCTTCGAGGAAACTGGGTATTGACGGTCACGGTGATGTGACGGAGGAACACCAGATATGCCCTGGTAGTGATTGCGTCTACTAGTATCGTATGCTGGCGGTATTTGCATTTGCGACTGACCACCTTGTGTGTTCTGCGCTCACGACTTGAGTAGTGTGTTGTTGCGTTAAACCTGGTTGTTGTTGCGTATATCCTTGTTGGTTATGTGGTTGACCAACAAATACACCCGCGTTTGTGCCTTCTTGTAAGTTCCACTGCGTATGTACTGTACCACGATTCAAGTCAATACTTGGGTTGGGTAGGGTGTTACTACTGACAGACAACCCTGCAGGTGGAGCAGGGATATGGACATTGGAACCCTGAGACACCCCGCCCATTGCCCCTTGGGTAGGTGGGACTTGTAGGTTACTCGTGGCCTGTACCATAGATCCCTGCGTTACAGGGGTAGGCACATACAAGTTCTTATTTGTATCAGCTGTCGCCCCATGTAACATTTGTGTGTCTGTCTGTACATCTTGCTCCACAATATTCTTTGGTTTTGTCTCGCTAATTTGTACATTATTTAATTGTTGTTGCACAAATAAATCTAACTCATAGTTAGGTGGTGGAACTTTTTGTTTGACAATGTTCGGTACACCAAATTCTTGCTTGGTATCAATTGGATTTGTCTCGTGTACAACTTGTTTGGTATCCTGACCAGCAGTGACTGGTTTGGCTGGGGTCGGTTTTAATAAAGGACCCAACTGCTCCTGGTCAGTTTTGTTTGCACTATCTAATGGACATAAGTCGTCGAATGCATGCGTGGTTGTACCAAAATCAATTGACTCTATGAGCTCTGGTGTAACCCTCAAGTACGGTATAATGGGTAAGTTCTCTTTGGTAATGAGGAGACCTTTTTCCCGTATTTCCATAATTTTCATGGAAGTGTTTGTACCAATACAAGGTAATCTCAACAAATCCTTTATACCACATGTATTTATGCTCACTTTTGCATGTAGTTTACCTGGTTTATTCATTGTAAATAAAGGAAAACTATGTCAATTTATCTCAATAATAGTAAAGAAATAACACAACTTTATTTCAATAATCACTAAAAATCACACCTCAAAATGTAAATAAATTGACTCAAACAGTGTTTATTCTCTATTAATAAACATCAATACACAAAGCCACCTGTGTTTACATTCCGATCAATACACATCAATCAATAACTGGGTAATTTCCGGTCAAGACGGTCACGTGACTTCCGCCCAGACGAAATGTGTATTCCCACGGCAAACTTTTTCACAACTCCACGTGGGACGAAAACTTTCAAAACTTTTTCAAAAGACGGAAAAAGTTTTTCCTCTTAAAGAAAAGAAACAAAAAATAACTATAAAAACCTCTCCGATAGAAAAATATAAAAGGTTGGTTCCACTTCAGTGTACTATATCTTCATCACCAATTAGCCTCGTCGCCATTATTGTGAAAATTTGTCCAACGGGTTGTCTCTTTGACGGAGTTTCAGGGGTAAATATCACAGAAATGGTCCTGTAAATAAATACCAGGAATTCCCTTAATAAACTACAGGGTTTGCTTGGCCCAGATAATTCTACCTCCCGCTAAAGACAAAGATATAAGTTCCCACTAAATAAGTATACCTTTCCTACTCGGTGGCTGGAATGTCAACTGTGTGTCCAGTCGTCTGGCGCCAGATTCCTCCGCTGCATCACGTTACAGGGACTCTTTTTTGCCGGAACGTCTTTGGAACATCTCTGCTCTTACCTTTATTTCAGGTCATCCATTTGGGATGCTTCATGCCTCAGCCTTACCTAGCTGGGAAACCCCCGTGAAGTGGTCAATTTTACCATTGATGTTTTAAATGTGAACATAAACGGGTTTTTAAAAAATCGATCTTAATTTGGATCGATCTTATCTAGTTCTAATATGAACACAGCCTGAGTTAACACATGCTATTCTTGCTTCTTTTCAATCAGAGGAACACTTGGAACAGCATCTGAACGGACCACGGTACTTAAAACAATTATATACAATTACCTGTCAACGTTCTTTTTGCACATCGCACGAGACTTTATCTGACAGAATTAAGAAGTTCTCCGTATAAACAAAAAAAATCTGTTACACATGTATCAGGAACATTTGACCTTGGGTCACCCGCATACGACTCGTGATGAGAATACCTTTTTTTTTTGCTGTACACCAAATAATTAAATTGCATTACATCAATTTTTTTATATGTTTACACGGGGAATTGGAATTGAAAATTGAAACCGCTTACTTTCTGCTAATTATGACTATAAATGATGAATTCTTCTGAGACAAAAAAAAAGAAAAGAAGAAGAAAAAAAAACAGCTCATATTGCTTTAAATTTCATATTTCATATATTTTTAATAAATAATTGTCTATTTTCTTGTAAAATACTATTATTATCATTTCATGCATTTTGTTAAAGGCCTGGACTTTTTTCTAGGCATTTTATTTCATGCCTGAAAAGTTTCAGTCATTTCATAGATTGCCTAAAATTCATATAAATTCATAGGCATTTTGTAAAATACCTAAAATTTTCAATCATTTAAAAAAATGCCTAATTCAAGAAAATGAAAAATCAGTGGGCAAATACCGTCACGGTGGCAATTTGTCAAGCAATGACATTTTTTGTACAATAGCCTTTAAGTATGGAAATGATACAGATAGAATTAAATTTGAAACAACTGTTCAGCATATATACCACACAAGATCCTTTCAGTTTGCTGTGACCTTAAATTGAAATGATTCCTAGGTCACCGATGAAAAGTTCATCTGAAAAATGAAGCAGATTTCAGAAAACAATGGCAGAAATCAAAACTTGAAATGACCTTGACTTGATGCAAGTGACCCTCAGATCATTTCAAGATCATATTCTGCTGAACTCATCCTTCTTCAGATAAATGATGCATCAATTGGTTTTTTTCTAGGTACGGACAGGTATTAAATTTAGGGTTATACGATATATAAAATAAACACGAATATATTGCATGCCATGTTAAAACTACAATAGAGGATAGCTCTTAATCCTTACTGATTATATATCTGCACTACAATATAATGAATATATAGTTCTTCCTGACCATTGTTGCAGTTAGGAATATTGAAGAGCGTAGCCGTCCGCCTTAAAAAAGAATACTCAAGCTGAGTTTTAGTTATTTTTTTCATTGATTTATATGAATCTAATTTTTGCATAGGCAATGGCCATTTTGACAAGTTACTGATCTTTATTCATGCACAAATTGTTACTAGTATGGGTGATAGGAACAAAACCGAAAGATGCAATATGAATCAGTGATAGAGAGATACAGATTGGCAACTACTAAATACGTTAAGGGTACCGAGGATGCAACTGAGACGTTAACAACACACTCAGAACTCTTCGATAGTTTTTGTGAAAGCTGATATTATTGGTACATTTCGTCGGATTGTTATTTTAAATGGTGATTAGCAAAATTACCGAGAGTTTCGAGCGTTGTCAGTTACATATACTATTAATTACGATGTTGCTAATCTCTATAATGTCTCTGTAGAGAACAAATAATCAAAAATAGTTTAAATAGAAAGGCAAGAACTAGCTAAGGACATTTAGATGATTGTTCGTTCGTTTTCTGTATACAGCAATATTTCAGTGTTTTATGCATTTTGTGTAATTTAAACAATGTGCATTTTGACGTAACTTTCAAAAACGTGTATAGTTAATATTGAATAATTTCAATTCCTATTTCAAAGCCCAATTTTATTGTCCAATGTCATGAAAAACAAAGAAGTTATTTTTTTCGAAAAATACTTCTGGGCGATTAATACTTTCGGAGGTCAAATATTGCAGTATATATATATGACGTGAAACTGATTCACTGAAAACATTATTTTAAGAGCAAATAATTGGAATTTCAAGAAATAAAAGTAAATTTGGAGGAGTTCATGGATGTGTAAACGCGGCCTACTCGCTCACAAACGAAATAAAGTCCTTCGGACTTTGCGAGTAGGCCGCGTTGAATTCATTTAGTTTGTGAGCAAGTACGATCGATAGACTATGGAAAATGACATGTAATAATCTATAATTATCCCAACTGGGATTATCTCGAACCTGTTGAGAATTTCAAATATAATAGTTTAAAAATTATTTACAACAGAGACATGTAATTAAACATGAAAAATATTCTTTCACCTGCATTTTTTAATAATTCGAAACAACTCATGGTGCGAACGGGTTTGGCATGAAACGACAATAATTCTTGAAAAGGATTCTTAAGTCACAACCAAAACTTCTTTGGACACAATATCTCGTGTTACAAGAAATCAACGAAAACACGACCCCTTTGATTGACTTGGGTGTTGGGATAAATTTGGACAAACTCGGGCATCGGGAAAGTGGACGAAAGGTGGACATTTCCCAAATCGCACAAATGTCAGTGTCTCCCACTAGTATTCTGGCTAAATGTAGTAGTAAATTTTGCTTTACATTATGTAGCACACTGTATGCCAAGATAATTTAACACTGGTCCCCCCGTTTGATTTTTTACGCTTCAGTGAACATGCGCGGGAAAATATTACAAATAAGCGTTACCGTAGATAGGTCTCATTCTGTATGAATAGCTAACTGGTTTCATTTTTGTTGTAGTTACTGCTGTTAATTAGCTCAACCTGAACTTGTATATAAAACAATAGAAGAAAATATTCGGAAAGCCTACAATTTTTCTCCGGAATCATAACAAAATGTCCAATTACATACTAGTCCGCAAATAGAAATAGTTCGCAAAATGTGACATTCAAATTTATATAGAAATGTGAGCTACAGATGAACACTCACCAAAAGATTTACCTCCAAGCATGTATTTAGCGAACTGCAAAATTTGAAAATCAAATATTTAGCATGAACGAATTTAGCATCGTAATAGATACACTCAATGAGTAAAAAAAAGCTGGTGGATGATGCCAGTAAGTCCCAGCTAGGATTTATCTCAAGATCCCATGACATATTTAAGAACGAAAGATATACTCGAGAACCATTGAAAATACAAGAAAAAAAAGGAATGATTGTGTTCTGGACCGCAGATTTTAAATTAATGACTACCGGTTTAACCCTACCGTTGGCTTTTGCTAGTGCCGGTACCAAGTCCGGCTGTCCCGAGTTCCTATTGTTGTCTACATTTGTCTTTTGTCTTATACATGTTTTTCTTGTGTAGTTCCCTTGCAAATTGTTGCAGGTAGTTATAATTTTCAGCCATTGTAGGTGTTTCCTGTTATCCATTTTTTAACATTTCTTACGCAATTTTCACTAACCGAGCACTTGCCGGGTATCCTATTGTCCCATTACTATCATAGATTTATGGTCCTCGCAGTTTGATTTAATGGCCTCAAAACCTTTCCAAACTAAGTCGCAAAAATTAATAGTGCATATTGAGACATGATTGACGATTTTGATGTAAAAAAAAAATTCAAATTTCTGAATATGCACTTATTTGTATTAGCAAACAAAACGGTTCGTATCATGTATAACTATTCTCTTTGTTGATATATATGTATACCAATTATTTCACGGTTAATAGTTATGTATCACACTATGTCATGTTGGTCCTCTATCAAATGTGATTTCCTGTTCCGGGTACTGTTATTTCGCTTTTTGTGCATCAGGTGATTTTCAAAGGTTGATTACTGGTGTATAAATATAAGGTTCACGGCATTAATTAGCGCTTAACAAGTAAATACATTACTTTAATGAACATTTCACTACAATTTTATAATAAATTAAGAAGTACACATGTTTAGGTTTAATGGTATTTCATATTTGTAGCGTGTCGATTTGGTCTAGGCAGCATAAATTAATTAAACACCAAAATACGATAAATGTTCTATTAATTAGAATACATTATGTTACACAAAATATATATATCCAAACAATTAGAATCGGTATTAGAAACGTTCTTTTTAAAAGTATGTCCAAATAGAATTTCAGAATGTAAAGTCCTCATCGCATGATCTCTATCTCTTTTTCTAATCCTCCCTTTGTCAAGTGTCCAGCCTTTATATATATATCAAGTATCGGATTATATGCGGATTATAATTCAGGAACTGCGTAGTTGACGGATCAATACGGATCGTGCGGAATGTCCATTAATTATAACACTACAACTCCCCCCACCTAAGTCTATATGGAATTCCTATTCCATTAACTATACAAGGATTCAACATAAACGTAAAAGTCTATTTATAGAAAAGTAAACACAGGTGTCCATCGATCAATAACGTGTGCAGTTTATATCTGGTATCTTTTGGTCTGTGTTTAAGAAGTCATTAATCTGGTCTTGTGTATTATAAATTATATCATGGATATTCAGCGTACTTTTATCAATATTTTCCGAAAAACCAATAGATGTTTCTTTCATAACTTTGACTGTTCCGTCTAGATATTTTTGTTCAGTTTTCTTTAATGTTAATGTCACAGTTTTTATATCTTCTTGCACAATTAGGTTTGCTTTTAACTGAGAATACTCATCTTCCGTGATATTCATGAAATCAATATTGTCAAATTCACTTTTATTTTCTTCATTTTTATNTTGAAATTTTGTCAGAAGCTTTGTGTAGTCATGCCATATTGTGGGATGCATTTTCAGACCTGTCGGAATGCTACTTCCTGTTTACCGACTTAGTCAATTTTTCATTATTCTGTCCCTCCGTCACAACTTTCGTAAAGCTTTTCTCTGCAATGGTAAATGCTACAAATTTGAAATTTAGTCAGAAGCTTTGAGTAGTCATGCCATATTGTGGGATGCATTTTCAGACCTGTCGGGTTGCTACTTCCTGTTTACCGACTTAGTCAATTTTTCATCATTCTGTCCGTCCGTCACAACTTTCGTAAAGGTTTACTCTGCAATGGTAAGTGATACAAATTTGAAATTTTGTCAGAAGCTTTGTGTAGTCCTGCCATATTGTGGAATGCATTTTAAGACTTGTGAGGAACTACATTTTGTTTACCAACTTAGTTAGGTCATTATATGCTTGAAGTTGAGAGCGGGGGGTATTGCTAGTGAGCATTGGCTCACAGATCCCTTGTTTTCTGTGTTTTGTACTGTAATTTCATGTGGTTATTTCGTGTATGATAAATTAATTTGTCATAC
>MJUU01066613.1:46735-62940 GCA_002080025.1 Modiolus philippinarum
TGTGTCTGTAAGACATATGATGCCCCCACTAAACACATGTTACTCTAGGAGTTGCACAGATAATCTATGTGCCCTCTATTATTAAATCACTAAAAAATTAAAAGTTTAACAATGTATATATTTTTGAAAAAAAATGAACCGAAATCAAAATACATACTACATGCATATCTTCAATATAGGTACAAATGAACTGCAAAACATCAAAACTGTAGGAGGATTTGTGCGGACAATCTGTGTACCCTCTATTAATAATTCACCCAATAAATGACTAAGTTCAACAATGTATATTTTTTCCAAAAATGCATCAAAATCAAAATCCTTCCCACATGCACATGTACAAATTATCTGCAAAATGAAAACTTCCTAGCATCAAAACTGTAAGAGGAGTTGCGCGGACAAACTATGTACCCCCTGGGACGGACGGACGGAAGGACGGACGGCGGACAGGGGTAAAACAATATGCCCCCGACTTATCGTCGCAGGGGCATAAAATTGAAGTTTCGGTCAGAACTTTGATTTAAGATTCTTTTTTCACTTAATACTGGGATGATTATTTCTTTTCGTGAACGACCTTTCAATAGTAATTGATGTTGAATTGCTACCGGACACTATATGGCAATGGAAGGGGAGATTTGGCGCGCCATAAAACCGCTTTAACCCATCATTTCCTTTGAATTGCGTGTACCAAGTAAGGAACATTGCCGCCGAAAATTTTTCCGGTGGTTTCCACCTGCTATGTCTTTTTGTCCTTTGGATTTGACTCTTAATTGACAATTCTGTTCGGTAATTTTGTTCATATCCCCCATTAATATATTAATTACATTAAAAGCAGTTTAACATTTTCCTGTTCTTTTTGATAACGTTAGTTGTTTGTGATTTGTGGCTATGCTGAATTTTCTTGTAATGTGTTTGTTACGTTGTATCACAGTAATAACATGAATACTAGTCCATGAAATGTCTCATCCGTATGATAAAGAGAAATTTGATAAATATGAAAAAGAAAGAAACTGGGGTAAATGTCAACGACAACATCCCATCTCCAGGTTTAAACGACTCAAAACAAAGCATCTAGGGGGTCACCGTCGTCTTCAACACAGTGAGGAACCTCACACCATATAGCAAGCCCACAATGCCCCCCTCCCCAAAAAAAAGTGAAAAGGTGAATAAATCAATGGAAACAAAACACATCCAATAACCCGAGTAGTATATTGTTCAGACATTCACAGGAAATAACAGTATCACAGTCATAGTTTTTAACAAACATTACAGTACCATATTAAATAGTAGCACACCACTGAATAATGGATAACACGAAATTATATAAATTATAGTATTTACTGATATTTCAAATGGGTCCAAGGCATTATAAATTGGAGTAAAGGATGGGTTTCTGTATTCAGTGTGAGTTAATAATGTGTCGTTTGAACGTTTATATAAAATGTAACAATCTCTTAAGGGCCCCTCCATATTTTGTGCTTTATTTCCTCATTGTATCATTACCAAATTTCCTTTTTGTATCGGTGACATATTAGTGAATGTTCTGGAAGCTATTCAGTTATTTTATTTCATTTAAATATATGTAGGTTCTAAAAAATCATCAAAATAGTTGGATGTCTTGTCCTTCTTCATTAACCTCTGCACAATACGTGAAATAACAGTACCCGGCACAGGAAATCACATTTCATAGAGGACAAATATGACATAGTGTGTGTATGTGAACTATGCTAACACAAATTTGTATACTATGATTAATGAGAGAGCATATTTCAGTTGATAAAGCTTTGTAAACAATTTTTTTTTCTAGTCCATGTGGTTTATCTATTAAGGTAGATCAATGACAGTTTGATATGTGTGTTGGTCTTGGGTAGTATATGACAGCCTGATATATTGATTGTGCTTTTTAGGTTTTCCTGATGAATTGGGATTGATTTTTCAAATCAGTTTAGCGAACAAGCAGGGACGAATGAGACATCAAGAGAAACATCGGTCGGTTATCTCCCTGTACCAAGTTAGTTATATATAGTTAAAGAGGAGATCATTTTGATTTAAATATCAAAAGAGTTTATTGCTATGCTAATTAAAATCATCTCCACTTTGAACTTGACAAAACTTACTTGGACATTTCTTTAATAAATAAGTGTCCGAAACGAAGTTGGAATACAGATAGTTTTTGCTTTGTGATTTTTTTTCTCCCAAGTTGTCCGACGCATTTGCAATCTTAATGAAGGCAGGAATGTTAAATTGCAGTACAGTCAAATCCTTGAATTTTTCAATGAAACTGCGGCTGTTTCTTTAAAAAATAGAAAAAAAACTGGCAAAATACGTAGTCTACCAGATCAAATGATACCAAACATGTTTTAAGAAAGTGTAGAACTTTTAATTTAAACGTCTTTATGGACAGATTGCATAGGATGTTACAAATTCTTATATGGGAGTTGAACAATCATAGTTATCACTTCCTTGTATGCGTTTTATGTCGCTTTTTATCAGTATTTTAGATTTCGATATTCTTTTATTTTAGCCACGAAAACAGTTGCAGTATGATCAGATATATTCTTCCTGTGGTGTTATTCTGTCAACGCATATCACATTCTGTTAAATATGATGGGTATGTTTTTTACTTTTTACTTGATGGTTTTTTTGAGTTGTGATTAGATTTGTGTTTAAGTTAACGCGATGATTCTTACAATTTTGCATCATATATATATATCATAAATAATTCAAATGATCATCTGTTATTGCGAAAATTGGGGCACATATTCCCAAAATTTGATTTATTTATCATTTGCAAATTACATCCATTTTGGATCAAGCAAAATTTAATGCAACATATAGTAAAGTGATAATACACAAAAATGTATAACACAATTAAACTAGAACATAAGCTATATACTATACAATACTTTATGCTGTGAGACAGTCCGCACATGTAGTGTGGCTAATAATAGCGGAGAATGGTCAACGTACTCGAGTCATTGTGTGTGAAATTGTCTATTTTGAACAAATAATGACTGTTCTACTTAAGTAATATCATACTTGAGCTGCTAGATATGTTTTGTGTTGCTTTTGCTTTTGTTTTATTTTGTTGCTGGAGACAAAAAATAACTAAAGTATCGATTTTACAGTAAATGAAGTTAAGTAGTTTTAGTGGGCATCAGTGTTGGACTACATGTTGGTAATAAGTCTTTAAAAAGTGGTCTGCACTTCGATTTTGGTATTTAGATACAATCATTATCTGTGGTGGAATTGGATATTTTGAGTTCTCCGCCTTTAAATTCTGGGTTTTTGAAATTGACAAATAGTTATTTCATTTTTGATAACATCATTTTAATTTTAGTACTTTATCAAGTTTGTTAAGTAGCATAATTTATGAATAAAATGGTCCTTAATTACTAATTCCGTTGTTCCTTCGGTTTTCTGCTGCCATTGTTTCGGTTTATATAATTTATAGGATAATTTTTCTTTTTCAATTGCTGTAAAAGGAGTAGTATATAGGGACAGTTCGCTTATGATTTGACGAGGTAGATCAGAGGTGGGTCACCGGAAGTGACGTCCCCGGAAGTCACTTGACGGGAAGCGGGAGTCACATGACCAGAACACGAAATGTTTGGATTGCGCATGCGCAACCGGAAGTTGCCCAATTGAAGCCCTATTCGGCCACATTGACCAGAAATGACATGTTGAAAGAGTGCAAGAACCTGCAGGGGTGTTGAATTACTTTATAACATTACGCATGCGCAACCGTAAGTAGGTGTGTCTCTCCTGTAGGCCGCCATAATGACATGAACTGACGTCATAGATCACCACGTGACCCCACAGGAGTCTTGTATAACCTCATAACATGACGCATGCACAACCGGAAGTCGGTCGCCGGAAGTCGGGTATTTTCTCTAGTCAGAACGACTCGGACGTGGCCGTTCGGATGTTTTCTGAAGTTGCCGTTATGTTGTATTTCTATTGGTGTCTTCCATCGTGTCTGCGTTCGTAAAGGGAAGTAATTTTGTGTTCGTCGATATGTGGATGTCTTCTGTTAGATCCACGTTCATTGCGGCTATTTTGTTTTCACGAAGGGAGATAACTCTTGCTGGTATTTTTCCCGCGCTTTTTTAAGTTTATTGATCTCATCCGAAACTTAGGCGAAAAAACTAGAGATTTACTGATTTTTGACTTTGTACGAATTCATGTTAACAGAACTCGCAAGTCGATAACGAGTTTGAATTTGCTTTTTGCTCTTGTGCTCATTTCACTATTCGGTGGTGGTGGTGGGCTTTTGTGGTGGTGGTAGTGGTGGTTGTGGTGGTTGTGGTGAGAGTGGTTATCGTGCTGGTTAGGCTTGTTCTTATGAATGTAGGGGTTACAGTTGTGTTTGTTAGTTTCTTCAGTAATGGATCTTTCTTGTTTCATGATGCTAATCACACCTGCTCACATGACTCACGAGTATGCTCACACGACTCACGATGTTTCACGAGAGTGGTTATCGTGCTGGTTAGGCTTGTTCTTATGAATGTAGGGGTTACAGTTGTGTTTGTTAGCTTCTTCATTAATGAATCTTTCTTGTTTCATGATGCTAATCACACTTCCTCACATGACTCACGAGTATGCTCACACGACTCACGAGTTCCTCACGAGTTATCTACAATTGTGCTCCCGTGCTCATTTCACTATTCGGTGGTGGTGATGGGGGATGATAGGCTATTGTGGTGGTGGTGGTGGAAAGATTAAGACGACGGTCCATAGTTTGAAAGAAGAAGAGGACTATGATACTAGAGAGGCCTGGGAGAATGCTGTAGACAGTATTTGTTTGATGGAGTATTGAATGGTTATGACCCATCATCGACCGAAGACGGCAAAGACTCAATATAAAAGATAAATCAATGACATATGGGATGAGAGGAAAGGGGTAATGCAGCCTATAATTAAAAAGTTATAGCCAGTCGCAAACCTGGGAAAATGCAGAGTGACCCTTTCACAGTCAAAATAATCATATCGTGGTTGTGTCAATGTCCGAATTTGTCTTTTTCTTATTTAACCTCACACCACCGCCGCAACAACCACCACAACCACCACCACCACAGAAGCGCAGCAGCAATTTATTGAAATGTGCACGCGAGAACTGTCAAAATGATACTCGTGAGATGAATATTCATAATTGTAATCAACTTGTAATCAGTATTAGTAAATCACGAGTTATGTTCAAAAGCAACTTAGGTTATGGTAATGAAAACAGAAAAATCTACTAATAAGGAAATATACGGATAAAATGGGTAATAACCCTGTATTTATAGAGGTACAGAACGTTCTCCAATAATATTGTCCTTGGGTTAGGGTTAAGGTAAGCGTTAGGACCAGAGTTAGGGTTAATGGATTAGGGTATAGATTAGGGCTTTGTTAGACGAGTTATCTCCCCTATATGAACGCAGATTTGATACTGGAAGACATCCTAGAATTAAAATTAATTAAAATGTCCACTTCCGGTGGCACGCGCCTAATGTTATACTGTTAAACAGCATTGTTACGGGATGCTACGTCGATTAATCACTTCATTTCCAATCAATATGGCGGTATAAGGGAAATAAACGACCACTTCCGGTTGTGCATGCGCACTCCCATACCTCTCCACAACATGCCCCGGTACTAAGCCCGTATTTAGAGGAGTGTATGCAAGTAATAGACTACCTCGGCTCGTGAGTGAATTTACCTTTGGCCCTGGTGGTCAACACGGATCCGAACAGCAGTGCGAGACAACATTGGGTAGTCATTTATTTCGACGACAATTCAAGGGGAGAGTATTACGACCCGACAGGAGATCCGCTTTTCCAAGATCCTTATGTAAATTTCATGAAGAATCATTTTCATACGTGGACATACAACACTTTACTAGTGCAAGAAGAGGGAAGCACAATATGTGGGCATCACTGGCATTTTTTACTTGATTCATAGTTCACTGTTTTGTTACTAAATGAATATGTTGTAGATGATGACATGCCCCCGCGCAAGGTTGAATCAAATTGGGATTTTTAGTAATATTTGTGTCTGTAAGACATATGATGCCAACGCTAAACACATTTACTAAATGAGTTGCACAGGTAAACTATGCACCCTCTATTACTTAGTCACTAAAAATTAATAAGTTTAACAATGTATTTATTGAAAAAATGAACAGAAATCAAAATACATACCACATGCACATATTCAATATAGGTACAAATTATCTGCAAAATAAAAGCTTCCTAGCATCAAAACTGTAAGAGGAGTATGTACCCTCTATTAATAATTGACCAAAAAAAGACCAAGTTCAACAATCAAAATCTAAATCTTTTCCACAGGCACATCTTCAATATAAGTACGAATTATCTATAAATCAAAACTTTCTGTCATCAAAACTGTAGGAGGAGTTGCGCGGACAAACTATGTACCCTCTATTAGGAAATCACAAAAAAAGTTCACCAATAAATATTTTTTACAAAACTTCAAAAAAAGTTCAAAATCCTTACAACATGCATATCTTCAATATAGGTACAAATAATCTGCAAAATAAAAAACTCCCTAGCATCAGCACTGTAGGAGGAGTTGCACGGACAAACAATGTACCCTCTATTACAAAATCACCAAAAAATGACTAAGTTCAGCAATGTATATTTGTGACAAAAATGAACCAAAATCAAAATCCTTATCACATGTACATTTTCAATATATGTACTAATGATCTGCAAATAAAAACTTTCTAGCATAAAAACTGTAGGAGGAGTTGCGCGGACAAACCATGTAACCCCCTCGGACTGACGGACGGACGGTCAGTCAGGGGTAAAACAATATGGCCCCTGACTTATCGTCGCGGGGGGCATAAAATTTAATTCAGCTGATGTTAAACATATGTATATATGTTTCACATTAAGGGTCACAAACCAATATATATGTAGAGTTTTGACTTTTATTGTAGTGTGGAGTTGGTAAAACAATTCCCCGTGGTAGAGATGTATGCTCTTTATTTTTCTTAGATATTGTGTACTTGTGCATGAGATAATGTCTCATGTGTACACTTTGTTCAAATACTATTATCTAAATTTATGTAAATTCTAAAACCGAAGGATTAACTCCTGTCTTTAGTTATATTTGATATTACTGATTATTCGATTTCGTTTGGTTTTATGCATTTTAACATTTTTTGAAAATATGGATTTCCTTTGTTTGGGTTCTAGTGCTGCTGATGAGGAAAAAATTTCCGAAATGGCCATACAGCTCATTAAAATTATTGCAGTTGGAGTTATCATATGTGGTATGGTCTCATGTTCATTTACTCCATATCCTTTCGTAAAATATTTGTTTTTAAAATACAAGTGTTACCTACATTATATGTACGCGGACCTGATAGAAGACACCCCATCAATAGGGTAAATGATATTACGGAGAGATCGGCTTCGTGGTATGTCGGAACACTTCGTGTTCCAATGGCAACGCTCCTCGTCCCGCTCATCGTCAGATATTTGCCTGTGCCTCTAAGCTAATATCAAATATAAGCTTTTTACGTAGAAATTTGTACTTTTTTATTCATCAATATGTACAAATTTCATGTTTTTGATGTGTCAAACACGTCTACATGTGTTTCAAGGAATATCATATTATAATCAGATAATATGGAATGCTATAATCCAGAAATATCCAGAAAGAAGCGCTCACTACCAAATGTATTAAAATAACATGGAATGCCAGAAATTTCAAGAAAGAAGTACTCATTTCCAAATGTATCCGGAAATAGGAGGCAAAATCAAGTACAAAGGAGTTAGACATCCAGCGAGCGCAATAAACGAAATGATGTATCGGTACTTTTTAGGGGTTAAATTTTCTGATAAGAACTTCTATTTAAACGCAAGTCACATTTTCATGTCGGACAAGTCTGACTATTTGGCTGGAGGATAATTTGGGGAGTTCTTTTAAGGGGATAGACCTGGGTAGGCCTAAAATTTTCCACTCGTTTAATTTTCTTAATATTTTCAGCATTAAAACTACACATGTTCATGTCGACTTTCAGCAATTTTCAACAATTTTTACCGTCCAATTGTTATGTCTAATAGTCATCAAAGATACCCTGTTTCCTCATATTATTTGGTCTGTTCAGGACTTGATTGTTGTGTATAGAGTAGGCTCTAATTGAATTTGTATTTGATTTAAAAATATTTCAAATGCAAAATTCTGTAGTTTAGACATGTGTGAAAGTAAGCGTGAATAATGATAGTAAATTTAAATAGTTTTAACTGAAATACATGGGTGTTCTGAATTATATAGGCAGATATTTTAACTGAATTTTGATCACTATTAAACAACTCTTGTAAAAAATTCTGTCGTTTAATATTCACCAAAAACTGAGAATAGAAAGAAAATTAGTATATGTAAGATATATCAAAATTTTAGAAAAATCTACCGTCCCATTTTTTCTTAATTTAGAATAAAGTGAATAAAAATCAATAAAATTGCTGAATCTGTGCTATAAATTACCTCCCTTGGAAAAAATCCGACTTTTACACATTTTCATTATCTTTGGACATCATTGCAAAAATGTAGAGTAAAATGCATTCATTATAAATAACTGGATGTTGGGTATTTCTTTTCATTACAAAATTAATATTTATTTGCTGTGTGGAAAATATTTTTACAATTTTAAATTTTTGATAATACCTATTATAATGATTCTATTAGTTTGTGTAAGTAATAAAAAAGTGAAAAACAGAGTTATCTCCTCCTACCCCAGGTCTACCCCCTTAAACGAGCAATTGCATCGACCCAATAGTTTCAAACTCACATCCACTCATTTCTCATATACGTTAAAAATCGAACATTATACACACAATGCACTCGAAGTTAATACTGAATCATAGCTTGTACTCAAAGTTGCAAAATATACCAATTTTATTATGTACACGTGTTTCAAAAAGAAACCTCTCATCAACAGCATTGGAATCAAATAATAAAGAATTAAAAAATCCGAAAATAGCCAAAAAGAAGTACTCATTGGCATAAGTATTGAAATATGTGACCGAACCGAATCCAAGGACATCCACCGAGTGCAAAATTATGTTTTTTTCCCTATAGAAAATATCATTTGTCAAAATTCTATTATCTAATTTTACAAATTTGGATTTATATCATTATGTTATGTTATTTCTATTATATATAAAAAACCGGGGTAGATATTTAGTAATTTTAAAGTTGTCATTATACCTATTACTGCTAAGTCATAGACTTAATATTCCAAGGCTTCAAAAATAAACATGTCTGATTTTCGTTTGTCTTCTTGACCTACTAAAATGATTTTTCTGTATTAGCATGCCATTCGTATGACCAACGCTTAGACCATTAAAGATATCTACCTCAGAAGTCCTTTCCAAAATTGGTGGTTGTGATAACTTGTGTCCAATGCCTTTCGTAAAATTATTTACAAATAAACTACATTGAAACTAAACTTGCGGCATATAATTTCATAATTTTAATTTTTAACATTCTTGTATGTCAATGGACCAACGTGTATTCTATTTTCTCTGTGCGAAGGATATTATGTAAAAAGCCTTGTCAGTTAAGCGAATAACTAAAGCAGTTCTGAGCTTTTAGCTATTTTCTGAAAGAACAAATAAAATAATATACTTGGTCGATGGGTCTTTTAGATAATATGAATTTTAAATTTTTTTCTCTTTTCCACTCCAATACAAATACATTGGAGTTGATTTTGTTTTTTCCTTTTGTCATCAAAAAAGATATTTGGTTTTGTATGTTTGAAATGTGTGCGTATATTGTTGAATTTGGAAATATATATAAATATGTTTCTTTTACAGTCACCAAGTCCTGAAAATGTACCCCCAGTCTGAAGAAGAAGAATACTTTGTTTTTCAATTGGTTCGGAAATATGGGGTGAGTTGTTAATGTTTGTCTTGTGAATTAAAATTAGTGCAGGAAAATAGCTTCTGAAAAGACTGGCATCAGATAAATTAATTTCCGAGTAAGTATACACCCAACTTTACAGACATATTTTTTTTTGAATCCAGGAAAATCACATCTGTTAGAATTAACATTAGTGACATATCTTTTCATAAAACTTGTAATGAACTTAACTTGTGTTAATGGTTATGCCTCTTGGAATACATTGCCAGTTACATTATAATTTTGTTCTAATGCAGTAGCCGCGACTGTTACCCTTTTTATGTGGTTTTTCATTTGCAAAACTGAATAATACTGTCGACATGGAAAAGGAAATCATCTCAAACAGATCTCTCTTCAGATTATGATTGAGCGTCAAAATTTTACATTAACTTATCAAGGTCTCTCCAAATATCATTTTAAATTCATTTTTGATCCAGTTCATATCTCATACAAAGTAGTAGACTACACCAAAAAAGTTTTTGAAGATCAATGCTTTAATATAAATCACATATTATGCATAATAAATACTATGTTACCGTACGGTGACCCATAGATGCTTTGTTTTGGGTCGTTTTGTGTCCAAATCTTCACTAAGGTTTATTTGCCTAGTTGAAGGATCTCGAATCAGCTGTCTATGGACAGTCGTGAATTCTAAAATTCTACAATATAATCCGCGTGGTATATAAGTAGTACACACTTAACATAATTCGGTCTACTAGATATGAATGTTATATTCCCAGCTGTTTGTACATAAAAAATGTTGTCATCTTTTAATATTTGTCACTGAGATTTGATTTGACCTGATGATATTATGATTCAGCAATACATGTATTAATATTATGTTTGGCTGTTTTTGTTTTTTTACTTAAATTTATTAGAATGTGTATTTATGTGTAATCACACTCTGTTTTGTTTGCCGTGTTATGTATTGTATATGTTGTTTTTATGCACTGTCAGAGAGTTCAATAAAAATCTTTAAATCTTGTTTGTCCAGTATAATTTTGACCGCATCCTGTGCATGTAATGACGTAAATTATATTTCTCGATGAGCATGTACAGTAATTTTACATCTTAAAAAATGTCCATTTCTGATAATTGGTAAATTTCTATGAATTATATTGAAGTATTCGCTGATTCTATGGTTGTAAGTTGAAACATATGGTGTAACATCTGGTTTATTCAAATTGTCTTGAGTCCTTAATTCTTCAATCCGAATAGATATAGTTTTTTTGTCAATTCCTCTTTCTATCAATGACTGCGGATATTGTCTTTTCAAGAGGACATCTTTAATACAATTTAATATAAAGTTGAGATAGAAAAGTGAAAATCCAGTTTGCTCACTGGACGTTAGACTCTAACAAATAGCAAAAATATAGTCTTTTAAGAGTAATTGTTTATAGTTTCGATGTACGGATACTGACTAAATTTAATCTTTGCTTCTCATGTTACATCATCTCGATACTTTGCTTAAGGTATCACACCACCAAAAGGAAATTCTTCCGCACGGATTGCATGTTCAAATAGTACTATATCAATGGAGTATGGATATTTTTATGGGATGATTGAAATAGTTCTGTAATCCAATGTAATTAACCTGCACACTGTTTGAAAGCTGAACATCTTAGGTACCCCAAAAAATCTTTATTTTATTCGTTTCAGTTGTAATAAATTTGTTTTGGTAAAAACAATGACATGACCATTTCACGGGTTGGTAGTGGAAGTGAAAGTTGATTTTTGATTGTAGTATACTTCCGGTGGAGTGCATTTTCTTATATAAAATGAAAGTCGTCCTCAAATTTTTGTGGAGGCTCATTATATAATTACATGTGTATTAATTAAGAAAGAAGTTTCTCTTTATTTGAAACGACAGTAAATGTGCTGTGGTTCTCAAAAAATGACAAATTTAACAAAGACAAATATGGAAAAATCAAATTAAAGTATACGATTGGATCTAGCACAACGATAGTATATTTTTTGTTGTTGTTTTTATTAAAGTTATAAACACCCTTCCCCGTATTTTAGCCTGGTAGCCACCTGGTCGAAGGCTATACGACTGAAACGTTGTAGCACTCAACCTTTTCATCTTTTTATAATTTTTAGTTTATTTTAAAAATGTACATTTTGGTTTTGTTTGTTTTGTTTTGTTTTTCATTTTTTCACTGTGGCAAACTATATCATTCTTATTTTGTTGTGTCTAAATTATTCCTATAACAAACACGTGAAGCGTACCTTGTATCTGTCCTTTTACTTAATTTGTTGCACATACACACTGGTTTAAATTTTACGTATCGCTTATTTTTAAGATTTGTGCGCAATTTCAGATATACATGTAGGAATAAATTATTCATTTCAAATATTACTATCTATGACTTCAAAAACTATGAGCTGCTGAGGAAAACCCCAACTGTAGCTTCAAAGAACCCCTGCATGGTGTAAAAATAATTTTTGCAATTTACTGTGCTATAGGTCACGACTTTAGTCTCAATTTTTAACATCTCAAATCAGAATGTGAATTCTCATTCTGATTTGAGATGTTAAAAATTGAGACTCGCAGTCCAAATTTGAAAAATGCCAAAAAACGAATGGGTAAATTATAAATTCAAACAAATCGTGATTTATAAACAATTAAGTCCCTTTCGATTATTAAACTATTTTAACATAAACTATTAAGTCCCTTCGATTTTCGTAGTCCTCTAGTATAGTTCCTATTGTGAATCACTTCAGTTTCTTCTTCCACAATGCTTTTACCTTTTGATTAATTACAATGAAAGGATGTAGAGTAAATGCACACGAGACAAAGTCTTTACAAAAGGTAAAACCAAGCAATGGAACAACGCTTTTGTTGTTTTTCTTTATCTTAAGGTCACCCCATATTAAATTTAAGATGACCAATAGCACCAGTTTGAGCGGACATTATTGCTATTGTTCGAACAATGTCACATCCATTTCCTTTTGAGCCCATGGATGCGAGAGTGTTAACAAACATTGAATTAACTGGCAAAGGTTTTACAAGCACTGCCATCCGTTGCTGGACAAATGTACTAGTATTCCAAGCTAGATACAACATAAAGACATAGGTTGCTCATCAAGTTAATTAGAAGAAAACTTTACATGTTAAACATTATGTATTTTTTTTGGCTTAATTGATTGATCCGATCTGGAGTGATTTGGTCAAGTACAAAAAGGTGGAACTTTTCTGTTTCCGGAAGACCAGTACAAGTTTTAACACTGATGAAACTGATGTCTGTTGGAAGTTGAATAAAAACCGTAGAATTTTATCTAATTCTTTAGATATTTGTTTAATATCAATGCAAAGTTGCATTTGGTATAAGACGATACCAAATATTACCAAAGAGTAAGCGGGAAAACAACGCGCTTCATTAATCAGATGGATAACGATGTGTGTAAATTGAATACGACCATAAACAAATTATTATAGTAAAGACCCGTGTAAATTGGAAAAGTTGGTTTTCATGTCGTTTTTGTCAAAAGCTAGGGCCAATTTTGGACTTCTGCTGTGGATTGCAGGAATGATCACCCACCCGGGTGGTAAGATAGGGAAACGGATGGATATCTAAGCTTTAGTTAAACCAGCGGACACCAAAAGCTTTGCCATAGACAACATTAAAGTATGTTCCAAACTTGTTGCAATAACCTGTGAATTAGTTGCAAAGTCCGAGTTTGGACCACTGGTGTGGATTTCAGAGGAGTTACTCTACCCTGGCGGTAAGATGCTAGTAAAAATTGGCAATTTAGCTTTCATTTAGCCGGCGGACGACAAAAGCTTTCAAAAAGTTTCAAACTTGATGCAATTTTCTATAAATCAGTAACTCGGATCGACTTTGGACCTATGGTGTAGATTTCGGGCGAGGTAAACCTCTCAAGCGGTCCAAAGTTGTCCAGGATTGGACTTCTAATGTGGATATCATTGGAGGTAATCTACCATGGCCGAAGAACGGTGATAGAGATTGGTGCTTAAGCTTTCACTTAACAAGTGGACGGCAAAGGCTTTACCGTAGAGAACATTTAAGAATGTTATATTCTGCAAATTACTAGCTTTGGCCGACGTCGGACCTCTGGTGTTGATCTCATGGAAAGTAATCCGCCTTGGCGATAGGATTGGGATAAAAATTTGTGTACAAGCTTTCAATTAGCAAGCTGACCACAAAAGCTGTGTCGTAGGGAACATTTTGGAATGTTTCAAACTTGTTTCAGTATTCTGCCAGTTAGAAGCTGAGGCCGACTTTTGAACTCTTTTGTGGATCTCTGGAGAGATAAACAAACCCGTCGGTAGGATTGGGATAAAGATGAGTGTTTTAGCTTTCATTTAGCCATCGGACAACAAAGACATGGTGACAGCTTTCTAGTAGCTTTCAATTTTGACATTGACATTACTTCAAGGGCCATTTAAAAAAAAACTTGAAGTCGCTTCCAGAGCTTCTTCCTTTTGTGGTAGGGAGTTCCTATTTGGTATGCTACTTCTTTATATCCAATTTAAATCTTTTTAAATCAATACATTTACAAAAATGTATTACTTTCAAATTTATCGTGCTTTGAGTTAACTCTAATTCCCGGCTAGCTATGCTGTCTTCTTACAACTTTTGTTTTATTCTTAACAATGTCTACTAACTGGATTGTAATGAGTATCCAAAGAAAAATCTGATTCCTTTTGGGGACTCTGGTGTTTTGCTCTACATACACATTGTAAACATTAAATTAATTGCTTTATTTTCTATTTTATTCAGTTAGATATTTGGCATGCACATCGTCATGAAAAATCATTGGATGTGCAGATATATCCTGGTATCATTGAAGCCGTCACAAAAGAACTCATCAAGGCAAAAGTTCCATATTCGACCATTATTCCAAATGTACAAAAGTAAGTATTGTAAGGATAATGATAACCAATACAGATTATCAGGACTATTTGAAATCAAACCGTCTGCAGATGAATAGGTCTAGATGGCAGGGGATGGACTTTGCAAAATATTTAAATGCTATATTGCATTTGGCTGCAAGGTATTTTGGTTGTAATTTTCTGGAAGAAACCATTAAAACGCAACCAAAACAAAAATTAAATTTCACCAAAAGGTAATAAATGAAGAAAAAAACGCATAAACAAAATACCACAACATAAAGAGGGATTTCTTGAAACCAATTTCAAGTGATTAAGCATAGTAGACTTAATGAAATGGTAAAAAGAAATAAATATGTCCATGTGCTTTTAATGGAGATAGAACACATTAAAAAAGAGCTTTCAGTACATAAACTCCAATGTTAGGTTTAAAAACGAATATATATATAAAAGTATTACTAATTACTAGTGGAAAACGCTTTTTTTAAAAACTGAAGGGTGTTCTACTTTTCTGTACACGTTTTGATACTAGAAGTGTTATGCCAGTGGAAATAAGAGAAAACGCTTGTGAAAGGAGTGAGATTAATGTATAAAATTTACGTTGTAATGAAAAGGGCAAGTTGTTTTGTCTATAACCAAAAGAAATACAAATTAGAACAATTTATTGTTTTATTCATAACTTCTGGTTAGACCGACGTCATGTAAATTGATAGCGTACATTGTAGTTTTTTCTTCTATATGGTATGTTGATATTGAGTATTGACCAATCAAATCCTAATATATAAGGTACTGGAAGCTAATATAAGGTACCCGAAGAAGTCAATATGTCAGCGCCCAGCTTTCTAAACTTTTGACACAAAAACACGAATTATTAAATTACCACTTTAGACCTGGCAACTAGTGAACTTTAAACATCAAATCCAAATGTTTTTCGAATTAATTTTCTTCAACTTCAATACCTTTTCATTAAATCAAGCTCAGAAAATATACCAAAAAGAAATGAATGAAGTATAAAAAAATCTTGGGGAAATACACTAAATAACCAGGAACTATATTCAAGGACAACGAAAATCAAAGGGAAGTAATACAACGAAAATATAAGAATGCGTGGTGTGTTCTTTTCCGCATATTATGGAATGACTAAATACCGAAGTTGCTGTGAATTTATTAAATTCTGCATATGCGCATTTCGACAACTTATGTCTCTTCAGTGCAGATAAAATCTAAACGTTTGGAAGACCATAAACTCAAAAATGTTTAAAACTGATAGAGAACAAATAACCAATATGCTCTAAATGTAAAGCCAAAACAAGCTAAGGACAGAGCTTTGCATGAGGGAGATACTCCTTAGTTTTCAACAAAATTTACAAAAATTTAGATATTGTCAGGTTCCAAATAGAATCGGCTTTCGGGTCAGCATCGAAGTACTGACTACTGGGCT
>MJUU01066613.1:77237-90134 GCA_002080025.1 Modiolus philippinarum
TTTTTTAAACTCATTGATCGGATAATGAACAATCCTTCTTGTTTACAACTCGGGAAACTGTTTTTTTTAGAACTTGCAATTATATCAAAATTTTAGAAAATAATGTTTACAACTGTGGGACATCTCCTTCGTCCATAGCTCTGTCCTGATTGTATTTTGGCTTTTTACATAGTCCCTATTGTTTATTTCTTCTGTTGAAGCTTCAACACATGATTCGGTTGATGGTCTTCAAAATGATCTTGATTTGATCTGCCCTGAAGAGACTTACAGCTTATATAAGTTTTAAGAAATATTTTGTCATGTTTTCAAGATATTTATTAAGATATCTTTATCATAGAAATATATAAAATTCTAGAGTCCCGAAAACTCCGATTTTCGCTAATTCTGTTATTAAATTCATTTTTTATTTGTACTCAAAAGGGCAACTTGAAAAGATTCATTGCAATTATTATAGATCTATGTAAATAAAAACATATAAGGTAAAAGTTTGTATGTAATTTTAAACAGGATATTGGTCTTTCAAACTAAATCTCCACATAAAAACCCAGTTTTAGACTATATTAAAACAATAACTGGACAATTTCTTTAAAACAACATTTTAAATGATGTAAGCTACAGTGAAATACACACAAGATTCGCATTTAACAATAATTCTTGATCATTTGGAGCCTGAATATTGTAAGTTTTCCTTTAATTTTAAGGGTAGGGGTGCTAATTTCCATATTTGTGTACCCACAATAAGTCTGAAACTTAATTTTTTGTTTACACAATTTGATACTAACATATAATAAACGATTTTTACATTGGTAATTGATAAATATCTATTCACTTTTTTATGAAGCTAAGGTTAGAAAGTCGAAATTCTGAGAAATCTCGAAAATTTCTATTTTTCAAAGGTTTTTTATCGAAAATCAAAATGTTAATTTTATGCAAATGTAAATTTTTAGTGTTGTTGTAAAACATTTATATATATATATTTTACCGAAATTGCTTATTTTGTAGATATTCAAATCGAGATCTACCATAAAAAAGGCTATTTTTGTTGATGGTGGAATACATGCCCGCGAATGGATATCATCGGCTTTTGTTCTTTACCTTATGAATCAAGTAGGTATATATATTTAGGAGTCTGGGATGATGTTTATTTCGCTGAACTTGATTACTCTTTTATTCAGGGGCTGACTCCGACCTGCCATTGGGTGTGGGGTTTTCTCACCGTTCATTGAAGATCTTGTGGTGACTTTGAGTTGTTATTACTCCCCTTTGGGCCGTTGTCTCTTTGACACATCCCCGTTTCCCTTCTTTTTTCTATAATTCATTCATTTTCTTTGATATCTAATACCCCAAAAATTCTAGATACATGATTTTTAACTGTAATTTGTAACGACAAGCACATATTAATTTTTGCGATGTGATTCGATTTTTGTTGCGCTTTATTGTAACTCTCCGATTAAGGGATTAATAATGCCCTCTTTGTCCTCGTTTTTGCTTACAAGTTCAAATTCATGTCCATTTCATTTCCGCTGAAACAATACGAACAAGCTATATCAAAAAGATACCAAGATTTATACAGAGTCAGATCCTCGAACTTAAGCTCGACCATCATTTTTGGGGTATTGGGACATTTCTAAAATACGTTGTCTCCGTTAAATTTTTTTCTATTCAGGCCATGTCTTTGATGTTCTTATTAGAGGGTTTTAGTTGGAGACAACAGAAGTGAGACGTGTCTCTGGTTCACGGTGATGTCTTGTTCTTCTTTTTTCACCCTCGCTAAAGGAGTTAACTCCGAAAATTTTGGCCTTTTCTTTCTTGTACATATATTTTTTTGATCTTAGTTTTATTTCGTATTTTTATTTTGTTGCTCTCCATGCACGACAGCTATACAAACCTTCTTATTCTGTCTAATTTATATGACATTAAGCTGTCTCGCAACATATATTTTAACTTTTCATCAAATAGTTTAATTATGTACATCAATAATCTTTTTATGGGTGTATAAGATATCATGAATAACAAAATACCGAAGTTGTTGCAAATTGAGTTTCTGCATATGGCCATTTCGACAAAGTGATAATAGGAAGTATTAAACTAACAATTTAATGTGAAGAATAATTCATTGTTTCTTTAAGACTTCTGCAAATTTTGGAATTAACTCACAACCGAGAGACAGAAAGATGACGTCAAAATACAATTGTAGAAAAAAAGCTTATTCCAAACATGGTAAGTTTCCTGAAACTGTCAAAGTCTAATTATTTTTTTGGATTCTGAATAGGAAATTATACCTTATTACATACCTTTCAGTGATAGCAGTTATTTTTAAACATGCTATGATTTAAGCAATATATCTTACCTAGATATTAATGGGACGCTCTATCCAAATTTTTTGACAGATCAAGCAAGAGAACTGAAATTTAAGAAAATGATAACCCTGCTTTATGCTATCTTTTGATTTCAGCAAAACATTTATAGGTGAACTTGATTATTATAGAAACCTGTGCCCCAATTTGTTTCAAATGATGACTCATAATGATTCGATTTCAACAACATGTATGACCTTGAATATTTCAAATATATTACGGGAACTGGAATTGGATGTAATGGATATTGGATCATTTGGTTGTCATGGAAATCAAACTAGAGTACTAAAATGAACAAAGTAGAACTCTGTAAATCTGTTACAATTTCAGCAATATATATTAACTAGTTTATAAAGGGAGCCTTTGCCCAAATATGTTGAAGGTGCACTCAGAATGCTTTGATTGCTTTAATATCTTTTACATGGATCATAGGGGAATCCATGACTAAATGGTTTTAGGAAAGATTTTCTAAAATGGATTGCATACGTAGTGGAACTTTTCATTGCCATTGAAATCAAGCCAGAAAATTGAAATTTTATACCCTTTTATTTGTTTATCATTATTGCCGAAGACATACTAGCCTGTGGGCCAAAAACAAGATACCAATGAGCATAAAGGGAATTCAAATCAAGATGACGGAAAACACAGTCTGAAATAAATAAAAGTGACACCAAAAGATAGATGCATATTAGAGTAAGAGTCCAGTAAGGAAAATCCATAGGGTGAAGGACAAAGTCAATCCAAACATAATCCAAACAGCGCAGTTTTTGAGATAGATCATCGATTCAGATAGCTTTTGCTGCACACAACACGCTATATCACGCAATCTTCTGTTGATAGGACAAACAGAAGATTACCATAGTAACATCGCTGAAACCGCTGCCGCTGACCGAAAGAAAATATTCAAAAATTTCAATTTCTCCCACCTCGGACAAGGAAATCTACTATTTTCGCAGTACAAGATTTTTCTGTCTTACACAGGGGGGTGTAAGACAAGATACACGCGTATATTCCCGCCAGTTTTTATATGATAACAATATACACAGCTTAGTCCACATGAATCGAAAAGCATATAACTAAAATTATTAAATCGTACATTGATTACCTTAGAACGGTAAAATTTGAATTCAAACAAATCATAAATGCTTAAATTTGTGGCACCGAAATAGCCCCGGACTCGTGCGCGTGCTCCATGCTTTATGACGTCGTGAAAAGGGAAGTAATGCACTGATGTCAACAATGGCGTTTTGACTGTGATTTGTTTGATCTTTTGGATGCTAGGGGGAGAAAAATAATCAAACACCAGTGAGAGGGTCAGACAAAAAAATTTCAGACACCCTCGGGTAAGATTTCTAACGTCTCGGACTCAGCAAGCTTCGTCCGAGTACTTGAAATCTTACACTTTGGTATCTGAGATTTTTCTGTCTGACCTTCGCCCTGGTGTTAGATTCTTATAGTCCCTTATTACTACTCCTTATCCCGAGACTGCTTCCCAAATTTATTTAATTAATGTGGCATAAACATTTCAAACATAACTTTGTAATTTAAAGATCATTGTGAATAAAATTATTATTGTCTTTGATCAATATTATTTTTCTTTCTATTCTTTTATAAATTGAATAAATAAAAAAAAATAATAAGAGTATTCAATTTTCCTTTGAAAACATGTATTTCCTCTACAATGCCTATATCCTTTTGTTTGTAACCTTTCTGTTTGAAATAATCTGTATCGTGAAATATCATTTATTTTCTAATATTCAATGTGGTAAACATCTTGAATTCATTATCCTCTGTACAGAGTTAGATTTCAAGCTGAGTTTTATGATAACTTTTCCGTCTCACGCTTATTTTTACACTGACCACACATACTTGAAGCTTTATAGATTGATGAAAAAATGCAAGTATTTATTTATCCCTTTGAATATTTTGAGTTTTACGAAATTCGATACAGCATTGATGAATTGCATCAATATTCACGTGGAATTGTAGTGTAAGGACACAACCGGCGAGTGACAGTGAATTTGACGATGTCGTATCTGCTATAAATAAATTGACAGTGTTAGATCAACGGAAGTTTGATGAACGGAAGCATATTGCAAGTAATATTGTATGATCCAATCTAGGTCGCTAATGGGCACTTGAAGTAGACTTTTGCGTAATGCCGGTTTAGTCATTGGAAGATCTTATCGATGTGACAGACGTCCTGGCCCGATCGATTGATTTAGAGATCGTAGAAGAATCCCTGATCTTCACGTCGTTGATGACGTTGATGATTGGTTGCGATCTTGCATTTGGTGCATTGTCACCTTTTTCCATGGTCCAGGAAGTTGTAGTCGGGAAGATGCATTTTAACATGTATCTAGGTGTTCAGATTGTTCATGGGCACAGAAAAGGAACGATGTGTCTTATTCCTACCATCCCAGTAAGACTGGAAGAATCTCTGTGAGTTCGACAACTTTATGCTGAGCAAATATAACCCATTTTGAAGGTCACTTTTTGCGCAGCCGCCAAAAAAATATTTACTGCTTCTACCTATATCATGACAACTTCAGTATCCAGCCAATTGATCTCAGGGAACGCCACTTTCATTTGCCTCTTCAAAAAGAACTTTAAGAAATTCAAATACAGCGGATGTCGAAACACATGCGCGTTTCTATAAAAGGCCTAAACATACAATGAGCGCGATCTGAGTGTTATCTGTCAATCAAAGGTAAGTGATCATATGCAATATACAAGTTCTGTACAAATGATATTCACTTCACCATCGATACAATGTGATAAAAATCTGGCTAGAAACGTGATCGCCATATACCTCTTTACTTCATTGTTTAATTAAGAAATAATTAACTGTAGCCATCTGTTCATATTATTTATACCACGAGCTTCCACTTTATGGCGAATATTTTATCCCGAGCGACCAGCGAGGGGTAAAATATCACCATAAAGTGCAAGCCCGTGGTAAAAATAATATAAATATATGACTACAGTTAATTACTTTGATTCTAATAGGACACGCTCAAGGTTACGATTAGGAGAATTCCTCCTAGTACACATGGATGAAACGCCATTTTACGCCGTTTATTGGTCTGTGACGTTGCAAAAACTGATGCAAAATATTTATGACGTTATTTGTTTATGACGTTACTCATAAGTAAATATTATTTTTACCACGGGTTTGGATACAAAGCGACTAAAGGCCGTCATATTAGAATATCCCACAATTTAGTTCCATTTCGATTTATTTTTGAGAGTTTATTAAAATAAAACAGAAGGTATAGGTATTTTCAACATAATAAAAACAAGACAGGTACAAGTCAACATCGTGTAATCATGAAATCTACAGCAAAAATGTTCGTATTGCGTTTCTTCCTCTTCAAGTACATTGGCGGTTCAAAGGGTATTCGGGGCTGTACCCTTTTTTCTGGAAACAAATTTTAAATTTCGCTCAGAATGTAGGAAAAAATATAGCAAATAAGGCAAAAGTGACTGGAAAACCCTTTTTTCTGGAATACCTTTGGAACTCCCTTTTTCGGAGACGAGATCATCTAGATCCGCCGGTGAAGTATGAATGGCATGGGTGCATGAACCTAATCAAAATGATATCAATTGCACTCGGTTGATGTCTACAAACTTGGATACTTTGTATGCAGTTTATAACGATAAACAGTCATTTTGAAATTTAAAAGTAAAATCAGTCCTGTATTAAAGTAATTTCAAATTTTCCTACATCGTTCTGAAAGTATAGCAAAATTCAAAACTTCTAAATCATATTATTTATTGTCTTACTGTGCGAGACAGTTTTCATGACATCCTTTCGATAGCGGCTTTTATCATCGTGCAAATTAGTTTGTATTTTAAGGTACAATTAAAAAAAAACAAAATAATTAAACAATGAGATAGGCATGTTTTTTAATTTAGAAATACACATACATTTTTACATTATGTATTCGATAACGCCCCTTTCGATCATTTGTTAAGTACATTGTACGTGTACATGTATATTAAGTATGATTGACTTACGATTAACAACCAGATTGTGCATATTGTTTCCTAAGGTCATTTTGAGAAACGCTCACGTGTTTCGACTTTCCTAGTATCTCATAGTTACCATTGCAGGAAAAGTTCGATGTAAAGTTTCGACATTCTGGGCATCGATCTCACAAAGGCAGCTGGAAAGTACTGATTTTAGTCTAACAACGATAATCAATCGCATGAAGGAATGTTCCCTCTTGAGAACTAGTATGTGTTTGATGCTATGCTCCAGTCCAAACTAGCATATAACGGCAGGTGCAAGTGGGAAATATGTATTTATTACAATGTGATTCCTTCACAGTTTGCAAATGTGATGCTGAAACGTATACTCAACATGTCGACCATCAGGATTTCACAAGGGGAACTCACAATTACTTTCACTGTTTGAAATCTACGCAGGCTACTGCAGTCATAGTATTGTGTAATGGAAGTCCTTTGCCGTCATTGTTTGTATCTGTGCCGTCAAGGGAATGCCATACACGAAACATCTCAAATGCTTGAAATCGCCAAGGCTGTGGCGGCAAGAGTGCAGTTTCAAGATAGTCTTTGTTGAGTTTGAAACCAATTAACATTTTGTTACAGTCTTTGTTGAGTTTGAAACCAATTAACATTTTGTTACAAACTTGTGTTTCTTATTTTCTAGGATATCGCACACCAGTGCATGAATATTACCGCATATCATATAGATGGTTAGATATTCAATAAACACTGCGAGGCACCTTGTTAAATGCCTTTTTGAAATCCCTAAATTAATTTCATCAACTGCATTCCAGTTATCTACTTGGTCAGTCCAGTCAACTAAAACTTTTAAGATAATAAGCATTTATTAGTTTTTTTCTATTGTTATGCCCAACGATAAAAGAGGGCATATAGTGTTGTGTTCTGTCCGTCCGTTCGTCCGTCCGAAGTAAGGTTAACCCGAAGTAAGGTTACGAAGTTAACCTCAGATGGTTTTTTTCTGTGAAGGATGTTTACTATAATCATGAAACTTATATGAAAACACATTAGGGTATAATTAAAAAAAAATCACAATAATACTAACAACTTCATTCTTCACTGATCATGGAAAAAAGGGGGTAGTTTTAGGTTTACCCTGAGATTGAAGTTTGTTTTTTTAAGAAGGATGTATACTATTGTCATGAAACTTTATATAATTGCACATTAGGGTAAAATTAAACAAAAATCATAATAAAAAATTATCCATGCGACCAACTCAATGCTTCATGGTTCATAGAAAAAAAGATGGGTATTCTGAGATTTGCCCTCAGGTTTGAAGTTTTTTTTTCATTTTTTCAGTTAAGGATGTATGCTTTTATTATGAAACTTATCTGTATATAACTAAAATAACTGTGAGCAAAGCTCACAAATACATACCCCCTGCTCCTTCATTTGATTTCAGATGTAAAGAAATAAAAAAAAACAATTCAAGTCAAATGAAATCTGTAAATAGCTGGTGCACAATGGCAATATGTACTGAACATTTTGTGAAAGTTTTTCTGAATTTTACCAAGTGGTCTAGGAGGAGTAGTCGCCACAAAGTATGTACCCTATGGCGGACGGAATAACGAACGAGTGAACGGACACCAGGATCACTATATACCACCCGCTAAAGCGGGGTAATAAATATATATAAATAAGGGTATTATTAAGCACAAGTCATAAAAAATGTATGCAACCGACTAGATGCTTCACTGATCATGGACGAAAGGAGGGTTGTATGAAGATTATCCTCGATTGAAGCTTTTTTTCTTTGAGGGATGTACGCTATTATCATGATACACATTAGGGTATAATCAAATATCATAATAAAAATGTATCCATGCTTCCGGCTTCATGCTTCACTGATCATGGAAAAAGGGCAAAGGGATATATTAAGGTTTATCCATAGTTTTAAGTTTCTTTTCTGCGAAGGATATATGCTATTATCATGAAACTTTATAAGATAACCATAAGGGTATAATTAAACAAAATCACAATAAAATATATCCATGCAACCAGTTGCATGCTTTACTGATCACAAAATATATCATTGTTCAAAACAGATGCAAGGCGGGGCATCAGACATATATTCTTGTTTTTATATGTTTTAGAAGAAGCTTATTTGTATATTCTTTTGTTATTGCTTGATTCATTTCTATGCAGAGTTAAATGAGTTATTTTTACAGTATACTGGTGGTCGCTTTTGTCCATTGATAAAATGAAGATCAATGAAAAAAAATCGAGCATTGTAAAGTATCGCTGATCTCGGGAACAGAACTCTCGGTGCATATATCTCACAAATGGTATATGTTGGCGATAAAAAATGTTCTCCAATCGCTTTCAGACATCGAGCTGCCCAAGTTTGACATGAACTATGGATATGTCCTAACTGCGAATATGCAGTATAAATAAATTACTATATGCTATGACCGATCGCATTCAAAGTATCGGCCTGTTCAGGCCTAGGAAATACGGAATAAGTGAGGTTAAGGGTAATGTTTAGTGATAGGATTAATGATTGATATTCCAGGAAAAAGTGGTGGCTCATTCTTTTCTTTTTTTTATTTATTGTTGCGCCCTCAAGTCGTTCATATTTAGACGCACTTTTTTAGCAATACTAGGTGTTGCTGTAATAAACGACAGCTTTTTCTCAAATTTGCTACTATGCTATATTCCATTTCATATCATTCCATTTTTAATGAATTGCAACAATTTGTTTCCCTCCCCAAATAATACAGTCGAGGCAGTCTTCCCAACTAAAAAATGGGGGTTTCCAAGGGTGTTCAGAATAAAAACCCGGATCAAGGCTATTATTTGTATGTAATATTTGCCAACAAAAGAAATCAATTGACATGCCAATGAACAGCTACAGTTCTATTCTGTTTCTATTTGGAATATTATACAATTATAGCCTTTTGACGAGGTCAATACATGTTTTTATCGACCGAGGACGATGTCCGAGGTTGATATATGATTAAGGTCGATAAAAACATGTATTGACCGATAGGAAAAGGCTATAACTGTTTTATCATAATTTGAAATTATTCAACGATAATTTCTTTAAGTAATGTGGAATCAAGCCAACAAAACCAACAGTAAAACACATGTATTATCTGCACTGATAATAATGGAAAACAACATACACAAGATAAGAAATGTTACTGATTTGTGATATGAATGTAGTGTTTCTTTAATTATACATTATAAGAATCATTGCGCTCATAGTAGTTAAAGAAACATACGACCAGTAAAGTTAACATCTCAGACATAAACAGCAATATCAATTGTTCTATTGTAATTGTCAAAATCAGTGGTAACATTTGTTTTTCATTTCAACCAAAAAAAAAGCTAATCTCTATTCAAACTCTTTTGCACTGAAGTTTTCAAAAATTATCATTTTACTTTCTCAGTTAGTTAATCCTAAAAGCTTAAAATGTAGTAACAATAAGACTTGTGGTATTATCAGTATAAATGTTATAAAAGGAATCATTTTTAAGGCTCAACTCGAGTCGTATGTGTATCCTACTTGATTTTCTAGCCGGAATGTTCCTTTTCATTGTGACGTAATAATAAATTTACAAATTAATATCATTCACTTTACCCTTAAATATTGTCTTTTTTCGTACATTATATAAATAACAAAATATCGAATTTACAGTTAATTTTGTTTCTACATATGCGCATTTCGATGTAATGTCTTTTCAGTGAAGATCAAATTATAACAGAAGGAAAAATATCTCTTTTTATCGAATGACGACATATAATACCCTATTTAATCGAACAATGGCATATAGATTTTTTTTCTCAACAGATACCTTAAATATCAAAAAATGAAAAAAAATCTATCTGATATTAATTTCATATTTAAGCTTTCAATAACTATGTCCTTAGAGTTCCCTATATATTCTTTGTAACAGTTGCTGAAAATTACTGAATTCGGCCCACTTTTTAAAGCCTGATAACAGAAAAAGATGATCGGTGACAAGTCATTTTTATTCTATTTCATTAACATATAAACTAACACCAACAAAATATCTTAAAATTAGAAGAATCTGTCCGATATCTTATTAGGCTTGATCTACCTAAATTGATTTAAGGAAAATTTGACAACTACTTCCATACATTTATACAACTGGTGAATAGTCTTGTGGTGGAATACACATACTCAAGACAGCTGCTTTGGATTTTCAAAATAATTTGTACAACTTTAAATGAGAGTTCGATTCAAAATTGTAAATTCAAAGTGCCAATTGCAGCACTTAGTGTAATAAGCTCTGGATACTGCTAGTTCTTCTAATGCTAATGTCACTTGATGCGTACACACTAAGTACATTTCTTATTTCTTCTTTTTCCCAAACAATACTGGTTTAATATTGGTTAAATAGAAATTGACAATTCCTCCGAAGCATTTTTACAAACGGTGAATGGTATTGCGATGGAATACACTTAACAGAGACATCTACTTTAGATTTTAAAAATAATTGGACAATATCAAATAAGAGTTGAATTCAAAATTGTATATTGTATATTTGTATATTTGATGCTGCTAGTTCTGCCATTCAAAGACGGGGATTTGACTCAATGTGTGACCCGCAAACGACCAATGAAAACAAAGCTGAAAAATTATCTATAATCATATGAAAGACCAATGAAATGGAAGCATGAAAGTTATTAGCAAGTTATGAGATTCGATTAAATATTTGATACGGAATTATCTAATCGTGTGAGAAATATTTATTGCTGGCACATCATACAATGTAAGAGAAATTGAATTATTTCTTTCATATCCACTGGAAAAAACATTTTTGTTTGTCGAAAAGATCCTATATGCACTAATTAGATTTACCGCAGCTTGGTATTTAGTTGTTATTTCAACTGGGTCGACACCTTTGCTGGTGGACTGCTAGTCTCAGAGGGTCTCCACCAACCCAATAGTCAGTATCGGTGCTGACCCAAAAACAGATTTTATGCAAAATTTCAATTTTCAATTAGGGCTTTCCATATTGTTTGATTTTAATGC
Source organism: Modiolus philippinarum (assembly GCA_002080025.1). Taxonomy (NCBI): domain Eukaryota; kingdom Metazoa; phylum Mollusca; class Bivalvia; order Mytilida; family Modiolidae; genus Modiolus; species Modiolus philippinarum. The sequence continues at coordinate 88,626 of MJUU01066613.1, forward strand.
TGCTGATGAGATGTTACTCCTTGAAACACTTGTACAGCATAGCATAACGAAATTTACCGTTTATCATGAAACTTTGGTATTTTTTATATTTTGAAACCATTGGGCCAATGCCACTGCTGATGGACCAGAGGTCCCCGAGGGTTTTCACCAGCCCAAAAGTCAGACTTGTCTGACATGAAAAAATTACCTTGCGTTTAATAGTAATTTACTGTTTTTATAAATATTCTAACCTCTTACAAATGCTGAGGCTTGATTCCGTGTATGGCACTCGGTAGATGTCCTTGGTACTGAATTTGGTACTGAATTTGGCCTCCTCTTCCGATATTTTTGGAAACGAGTACTTCTTTTTTACTACTTTTGGATTATGGCTTTCCATATTGTTTGACTTTATTGCTACTGATGAGGGGTTACTCCTTGAAACACGTGTACAGCATATCGAAATTTACCGTTTATCATGCAGGTTTGGTATTTATGATATTTTGTTAATTTTGTCAGAACTAGAAATATCTCCCTCATGCAGAAGCTCTGTCCTTTGGATGATTTCGTCTTTCTATTTGGATCATTTTATTGATATTGATTATCAGTTTTTATGTATTATGATATATCATTTGGCTGATGGTCTTCCAAAATTTTGTTTTGATTGTCGTTAAGAAATACAGAAACTATACGTCGTATACAGAAACTAAATTTACAACAACTTCTAATTTTTTACAAAAGATATCTTTTGTATGCTAAATATCTTTTTTATGCTAAATATCTTTTTTATGATAAATATTTTTTTATATATAAGCCCAAATTCATCGGAAAAAAACAACTTAAATAATCATACAATACATGTAACAGGTTCCAATTGTATTTGATAATTTCCATATGCTCATATATGCATCTTCATGAGATAAATGCTTTTCAGCTATATTGTTAGAGTATAAATTATTACCATATACAAATACTTTGTCTGCAGTAACAAAGTAAATTGTCTTTTCTTCTATGATCATTGCTTTTAATGAATTGTCTATGGTCAAAAACACAGAGATGTAGAAGAACTTAGTGTTTCATCTGTATAAAACACAAAGTAATAGAAAAAGAAGGGAAACAGGGAATGTGTCAAAGAGACAACGACCCAAAGGGGAGTAATAACAACTCAAAGCCACCATAAGATCTTCAATGAACGGTGAGAAAACCCCACACCCAACGGCAGGTCGGCGTCGGCCCCTGAACAAAGAGCAATCAAGTCTAGCGAAATAAACATCATCCTAGACTCCTATAGACATAAAGTAAACTAACAAGAAAAAGGACAAGACACACAAAGGCTTAATAAATTCCTGACTAAGGACAGGCGCAAACCTGCTGCTTCGGGGTTAAACTAGTTTTATTGGATCCAAACCTTTCCCCTACAGCCAATGTGATAAATAAAAAAAAACAACCGTAACAACAGTAAAATCCAGTTGGCAACAGGACTGAGTCAATTGTGAAAAATGAAACTGAAAGAACTAAATATACGGACAAAAA
>MJUU01066613.1:91314-116535 GCA_002080025.1 Modiolus philippinarum
TTCAAAAGGGGCATTATAAGCATTCAATTTATCGAGAACTTCCAATGAATTTTTTACACTCCAAAAATGATTGACACCACTGATTTCATATACTTTGTTACAGAAATTTATAACCAGGTTTTAATAGCAGTCAAAGTATTAGTGAGTATAATAGAAACTTTAGTTGTAGAACAGTGATTTAAGTATATTTACCAAATTTTTCCGATTAGTTCGGTTGTCATATAATAATTTTTTTGTTAAGTACGTATTTGTAGAGATTTTGTCTCATTTGCTTTTACTTCATATCCCTGTATTGCTTATAAAATCCTTTGCAAAGGTATAAATAGGTATTTCAAAAAATAAGAGCAACTGGTTATACTTTGAAACATTTTATTGGAAGATGTAACAATATGATTATAATGTTCAATATATTCCTACCAGATAGTTGTTTAATTCTATAAAGATGTATCTGAATTCCTGAAATAACTTATTATCAGTGTTAAGATGTACAGAAACTAATGCATTCTATCAACTATCACTTGAAAAAAATAAACACACAAACTTTATTCTAAATAATACTTACCAATATTGGTTAAGACTCTGTGTCATAAATATAAAGTACTTGCAAGAAATTATGAATCATAAAATGCATGATTTAAAAAAAAATAATACTAACAATCATTTGTTGAGATTCTGTGTTCTATAAACAAAGTGCTTTTAAGATATTATAAACTATAAAACACATAAAATTTAAAACAAATAATACTAATAAATATTTGCTTATATTCTGTGCTCTATAGACAAAGTTATGACATTACAAACAATTCAATGTATAAAATTTCTTAAAATAATAAATACATTTGTTAAAATTCTGCATCCTATATACAAATATGAAAAAGAAAGGAAATGGAGTTAATATGAAGGAGACAACATTTAAAACAAATTACCAACAATTTTATATTAAATTTCATAAAGTAATATAACAAACATTTGTTAAAAGTTGCCAGATATATACAAAAATTCAAAAATTTTATCAACTAAAAACAAACATGTAAGAAAAAATTTATTCATAATCATATTAACAAACATTTGTTTAGATTTGTAAGTAACACATTATTAGAAATCAAAATATATAGCTTACAAAAATGGCTATGTACATAGTCTGTTAAAGCCACACAAAATTAATTTGTAGGCTAGCGAATTTGTTTTTAATTTTAAATTTTATGCTTCAAATATGCTTGAATTTAAGAGTGGGCGAAATATTTTTTTTTCAATTTTTTCCTGCCTGGAATTTCAATATAACAGCATGACAGTTTACATTCAACCTCCACACATAAAAGGGCTTCTATTAAACTAATAATAATTGTGTCTCTAATCATTCAATATACCAAATTCCCTTGTATAAACTAAGTTTTGGAATGGCTTGCCTTCAACAACAAATATTTCACATTATGACGTTCTGTTGCATGATATAGCAACAACTATATGATGTTCAGCGGTACACTTTTCAGTGATTGATCACTATCTAGTCGACCACAGAATTGGTTAAAGAAAGTGTGTTTTTCAATTACATGTAGATGATCATTTGAAAACATTTAAGATGTACTAAAACTTAAGCAAAGAACAGACTGGCAGATTCAAAAATGAAATTCACATATGTTCAGCTTGCAGAGTTTGTCAATATCTGGCAGTGATTATCTTAAACTGCTGCTGGAACCTTCATAATTTCCCTTGATAACTTTTAATGGCGTTGTAGAATTATTCGACAATAAATTTCCAAGACCTAAATGTTATTTTCATGCAAAGAACAACAATGATTAAGATGTACTACTAGAAAGGTGATTTCGTCTTGTATATATTTACTACATATCTTAATATAGCAAGTAAAATTATTCAGGTAAATTGAAATAACCTTTTTTGTCAGTAGTATGATGTATATGTCGTTTTATAATTAGATTCGCTTGGTCTCTGTATATATGACTTATGCCAGATACCTTTCCACAGAAAAGAAAACGTAACCCGTTAAGTGCACCTAACTTGGCTGTCCAACTTTTGACTTTTTTTCGTTGTTTCAAAACTCTGTAATAATCTTTACATCAGATTTTAAAGTTAACAAGTCTGTACACAAGTCATAGATAAAAAATGAAGTTTGAAAAACTTGAAACCATGGAATTGTCATGCCGTAACCCAGTCGTTATAAATTTTAAACTTGAATTTAAATTTAAGATACCACTCAAGCGTTTGCGGAGAGAATTAGACAGGAGGCCTTGAATGATTCCAGTCCAACGCCTCATGACTATTCATAGAAGGGATATGTTGATTAACACATATTTGGTAAGAAAGGGTTCCTTTTCATATAAAGCATACAACGTATTTTACTAAAAGAAAAAGAATTGATTTTAGTCTATATCAAATTAAAATATGTAAAATATTACTAACAAACAGTTGTTAATATAGTGCTTCATTTTACATTACCATTTCAACAATTTTGCTAACAAGTACGTGTTGTTATTAAAGAGCTATTATCTAGATAACATATATCTAACAAATAGTTGCCAAGGAAGTCTTCTTTATCAAAGGTAAATTAAGTAAATTTTCCGCAGTATGACATGAGGTTCCGCATCAAACATATATTTATATTGATATTTCACACTTTCTTGTATAACATTACTATTTATCCATTGGTAAACAAAGAATGACAATGAAGTGGTGTGTGTGTCAGTGCTATAATTGTATGTCTTACCCAATGTCAGGGCCAATGCCGTGTAGCATAAAAACAATGTCGATATCTAAGTGAATTACTAAAAGGTGATACATGTGTTAATGTCTGTCATTATAAAAATAGTTTTGAAATTAAAAAAAAAGAGCAAAAAAAATCTGCATGTCTGGGTACAAAACCTTAATCGCCTGCATGTCTGATAACCACGCTTTCTTTCATTAATAAAAATAATTATTCACATATATGAACAATAAAAGTGCATCGGCTAGTCTCCGATGTCACGAATATGAAAACAATAACGTTAATTTACATTTAATCTATGTTAGTATAATGTATATAATTATCAGAAAATGCACCATAAAAATTACACAAAAATATCTCAATACATAATTTCAGCTTGGTGGTTTTTTAACTCTGATTAAAGGATTTTCCAGACAACCACGCTAAAAACATGGCCATCGCGTCCAGTCCACGGTATGTGGCAATTAGGTTGTATTTAAATATTGGACGGGTTCAAAAACTATTTAAAAAATGTGTTTGACTTTTATTATCGAGGTACTTGATAGCAGTTTGCAATGGATAAATATCAGACTGAAATACAATGAAGTGGTGTGCGTGTCACTGCTTGAACTGTATGTCTTACGTAATGTCAAGGCCAAGGCCGGGTAGCATAAAAACCCACTGGATTACCTAAAAAGGGATACATGTGTTAATGTTTGACATTAAAACAAATAGTTAAAAAAAAAGAAAACAACAACCCTTGAAAAAAAACTGTCTGAGTATCGAACCTGGACCGCCTGCTTACCAGGAAAACACGCTAACCACATACCCATCGCGTCCAGCCCACAGTAATATTAAGTGGTATTTAAATATTGGTCGGGTCGCAACATTAATTAAAAAAGATGACCTTTTTTAATCATCAACGACCTTCTAATAAATAAATCAGTTTTGATACAGGTTGTTCTAACATTGAGAAGCGTAGTACAACATTTAATTCCGTAGATGTAGGCTAAACTTTCACCAACTAAGCAGACGATAAAGCTGTGTCCCCAGTCCCACTGTGCGACACCGTCAGTACATTCAAGGTTTTATTTCTATCTTCATTATTTTATTTAGTATACTGGTAGTTTAGAATTGATACTTCTTCGTGGCAGAGTGGCCAACTGCATTATGGTAGGTATTGATGGATGACCGAAGTGATTTAAAAAGTAGATTAAAGATATTTTGCCCACTATTTTACAATGTCTTTAGAGCATCAACATAATATATTACATGATATATTATTGTTTTCATAATATATATAAGACTTACCACAATATATTCTGAATAAACTGTAGAGTGACACAATAACTACCCTTTTCATTATTTCTTTGAAAAATTGTCCAGAAGACGTTTGCAGATGGAATCAAAGAAAAATTATCTCCCCTTAAAGGTTTTTGACAATAATTTTGTTGTCGAAATGAGCATATGCAGAAATTAAATTCACAGTAACTTCGGTATTTAGTTATTTGTTCCTTCATGTACATCTCCACATAATGTCCTTTTTGCAATTTTCACCAAAATGCTTTAAGTTGTTTAAGAGGAGTTGTGCTAGCGAGGTGATCTTATTAGATGGCATAAATGAAAATCCAAAGTCAAATTATCTACTCTTCCTGGTTTTTGACAATAATTATATTCCTACATGCACTTTTCCATATAGTATCCTTCCTTTATGTAAAGTTTGATCACAATCCTTTAAGTGGTTTAAGAGGGGTTGCGCTTACGAGGCAATCTGTGTACATGGAATCAAATGAAACTCAAAGTCGAATTCTCTCCTGTTCCTGGCTTCGAACAATAATCATATTCCTTTATGCACATCTCGATATAGTGTTCTTTCTTTGTGTAAAGTTTCATCAAAATCCTTACAAGAAGTGTGCACAGACGGACGGACAGACAGACAGACAAACGGACAGACACGGTGATTCATATATACCCCTATAAAAGGAAATGGGATTAAGCTATAATTACAGAAAAGGGCTTCTTCCTGTACCTCATTCAACCTTGAATTATAAACATGTGCCCAAATTCATTGAAATTGATGTAGAAAATAATATTCATTATTTAACTTACATAATCAAGAATTAATTCTATTGGTTGACACATAGTCACATGATATGAAATAATTTTGAAATTTTCGTCCATAATTGTTGCTAGCAGTGAATAACCCTATTTTTCACCGGTGAAAACACCTTAAAATGACAACGTCCATGGAATAATCCTATTATTCACCGGTGATTAACCCCAGAAAGTTGCAACGTCTGTGGAATAATATTTCTTATGTTTACTCGGTATAATAAAACAGTTACCAACCCTAAAATTGGTAAATATCCCAAATTATCAACTGCACTGAGGTTATTTCCTTTGGGCTAAAGCCCTAGGGAAATAACTTAAGTGCAGTTGACAATTTGGAGTATTCACCTATTTTGAGGGCCATAACTGTATATTGTGCAAGAAAATTTCTATAGTGCAACAACCACGTACCTGAGGATCTTAAATGAATAGAATTCTAATTTTCAATCATTGTATAAATTTCGAAGAAAAATACTTCAAAATAACAATGCCATGCATTTTCATATACATTCAAATAAAACGAGTTCAGCTCTTTAAAAAAAGAATAAAATTTACTATGACAGAAATTTACTGTGATAGAAAGTACATCATAAAATCAATTTGTAAACATTAGTAAAGAATGATCTTCCACACTACCAGCCAAGTGCGAATCGAGCCTTGAAATATTACTGTAAATATTAATCTTATATTACTGTAAACTATTCGTGAGAATTACCACTTTGTTGATATTTTGAAGACAAGAATATAATCACAATTGAGCTAATTTCTTAATTTATGAATAATTTTTAAGTTAAGCTGGTCTAAAAAGACAAAATAATACGTTTGTATACTTTTTAAACGTGTATTAAAATGCCCTTATGATATCCATTATTAATTAACTGTAGATCATTATTGCCGTCTGATCATTAAATTTTGAAATAAGCGTTAATTGTAAACTCTTGAGGGTATTTTTTCTTCTCTGTCTTTCATACACGTATGCATACTTGAATTTTCGATTCTTCTAAATATTTGACCTTTAGCTGCACTGAATGCCAAAGAAAAAAAAACTAAATCAATTCATTTGTTCCTATGTTAATATTCTTTCTTTTCTTTCAGTTGAATAAATTCAATGCTCAAATTGCTAATACTACCGATAGCCGAAGGGAACTCTAGATTTTTCGCTCCATCGGTTGGTGTGCTTTCGTCTGTCCGTTAATAATATATTTTTTTTAAGTGTTTGAAGATCTTCATATGATCTTGGGTATACGGTCTTGTCTACCACCATGAGTCACAGTTAAGGTTTGAATTTGGTTCCTGTCCATGTATTTATGACGGAGTTATGGGCCTCGGACTTATAAAATGTTGGTGAAATATAATCGGACATTTCTCTTAATCGTTACAGAAATTCATCTGATATTTGTTATGTGATTTTACAAGTTTCTCCAGGAGTAATGGTGTCTTCGAAGCAGCTATTGAGGAAAGGGACTAATAGACTGATATTGTATATATCATACAGCCGTTTTATGTCAGAATTTATTTTGTATATTCTAGAACTACATTTGTATAATATACAGTTATTTAATGTGTAGCCAGGCAATAGACCAGAATATTTTCCCGAGGTAATGGAAACAGCTCAGTGTTCTATTGCCCGAAGCCAACGGGTGAGGGCAATACAACACTGAGCTGTTTCCATTACCGAGGAAAAAATAATTCTGGTCTATTGCAAGGCTTCACATTAAATAACTGTTTTATTACCTAATCAGCATAAAGTAAAAATAAGTTATCGAAATGGCCATCTGCAGAACTCAAATTTACTGCAAATTACTGTACTTGTATTATTATTCTGATACACAATTGATCATTTGCAGTAAAAGTGCTAAGTAAATATGAACAAATATTATTGTATTTTTTTGAATTAATAATTTAGAATATCTACAAATGTGCAAAATGATGTATACGTTTCTTGTTGAATCATTTCATAGTGTTAATGAATGTACATTTGCTTTGCACATTTTCAAAACCATAATAATAAGTTCTGTCAGTCAGTACTCTGGTTGATTTTTTTTTGTGTTCTTGTAGTATTTCTCTCTTTATCATTAATTTATTACAAGGAACTTTAGTAGAAATAAAATACCATCAAATGTTTCGACGCAAAACAAAAATCCATTTCACAAAAATCAATATGATTTGTCCAATAACATTAGCCAGGAAATAGAAAAGGAATGAATATTCATGAAATCGTTTTGACCAATCACAGTAGCCAGGCAAAAGAACAGTAATGAATATTCATGAAATCATTTTGACCAATTAGAGTAGCCAGGCAATAAAGCGTTAATGAATATTCCTAATGAAATCATTTTGACCTATCACAGTAGCCAGGAAACAGAACATACCAGTTAAAAGAACACCCCAGGCAATAGAACAGCATGAAATAGAACACTTGAAAGTAAAAATCTCCAAAATAGTTCAAAATACAAAATACTTAATAAAACATATAAAACAATTCAATTAGGTAATAAATAGTACTTCATTTTAAATCAAATGTATGGGGGTATAACCCCCCCCCCTTTTTTGGACTTGGGACTTTGGTGTTGATTTTGGCGTATTATGGACTTGACCATTTAAGTCCATGGTCTCAACAGACTCAAAAGTCATCGCATTTTGGACTTGCACTTCAAATTTGAAAAAAAAAATAAATAAAAAATGGAAAACATCTCAAATTGTGGGTGTACTCTGGATTCAAGGGGGTAGGGGTTATACCCTCATAAATATCCATCGATGTATTTTACTCTAACAATGTATGCATTTTATTATATAGTTATTCAATTGCTAACGGCCGGGGGCAAAAGAACACTTGTGTGGTTTTCAGTACAAAGGTATAAATGTGATGGGCTGTTGTTTGCATACACATTAAATAACTTTTATTACCTTTTTCATATATTTTCATTTATTTTAAGAGAAAACGAATGAATTGGAAATAACTGCTCTTGAAGGCTATCTTTTAAATTTATATCTTTTCTAATTGTCACTTATCAAGAAGTAACAAGATTCAAATTAACTTATCAATGATAACTGAAGTGCATTTGTTCAATAATATTTAAATTCACTGTCCATTTTTGTATCATTGTTGGTAATTTTCACTGTGAATTTAATTATTGTTCATAAATAGTTAAGTGACTGGGTAGAGCCTAAGAAGTTGAAGACTCCCTTAGAAAGTTCAAATGCAATGCAATAGACTCCAACGGGCAGTAGATCTCACCGGTCAACAGACTTCATTGGGCAATAGATTTCATCGGTCAGTAGACGTCAGCGGTCAATTAACACCCAAAGATGTGATTACCGTATATTTTCGACTATAAGTCGGTTCGCTGGTCGGATACGAGTGTCAAGTTGTGCATCAAGAGCTCTACACGAAATTGTCAGAATTTTCTTTTCATCGTATATATCTGAATAAAGAACATCTCAGAAGTGAGAGAAATAATGTTTGTGTCTTTTTTAAACTGTTTTCCTTATTATTTGACCCGTTTTCCTCGTTTGCAAGCAAAGACGTCGTATCAGGGGGAATAACTGTGAACTTGTTTAATGTTATGGTAAGTCTATAAACCAACGATCTAATCAATAAAAAATAAAGACGAAATCGCTTTTTTATATTTTATTTATGTTGACAAGATAAAATGTTAACAACAATTGAAAATTATTTTCAATAAAACAAAACATTTATAGCATTTTCAATAAGACAATACATTTATAGCATTGAATAATATCATTTGCACTGAGTTAATTGTCACTAAAATTTATTTACTGGCGTGAGTCCTCGGTTGGACCAAACCCAAGAAATTCTTCATCATCGTCGTCTTCGTTGGCGAGTAATCGAGTCTGCAAGTCTGACAGTGGCATGCATCGTACATATCATCAAGTTCTGATGATTTATCTGGTTCATCGGTAGTTGAGTCCGTACTAGTTGTGGACGTTGACATGATCAAATCAGCATACAACAAGTAGATTTCTGAACGACTTGGTGATGGTCTCGAGTTGGATGGAATCCCATGCGTTGCGGACCCATTCGACGACCCAGCTGGGTCTTTTTATGTTGCCTGCTGCTGTGTAATCTTAAGTACCGTTGATTATCCAGGATGTCCACTGTTCTCGCATCTTGACTTTGAACGGCTTGTTAATTGAGACATCAAGAGGTTGGAGTAGGGATGTACAACCTCCTGGGATTACAGCTGCGTTGATGTTGCGTCGTCGTAAGTTGTCTTTTACAGAGTCGACGAGGTGAGCTCGGAACATGTCCCATACAAGTAAACTTTTTATTTATAAGGGCACCAGGTCGGTTAGCCCAGATGGTGTCAATCCATTTATTGACAAGTCTTTCGTCCATCCAGCCTTTTTCATGGACTTCTACCAGTACACCCATTGGCATTGTTTCTTTGGATTGCGTCTTGCGTTTGAATATGACCATGGGTTTGAGTTTGGTTCCATCTGCTAGACAAGACAATACAACGGTAAAGTGTGATTTTTCTGCTCCACATGTTATGATGTTGACGCTGTGGGTGCCTTTTGTGTCGACAGTTCTGTTTAGCAATTAAGCTTGTGTTACTCAATTGTCTATGACACTGTATGACTTATTTCGACAATCATTATATTGTGCAATAAATTGAAATTTATTATTTATTTTATTTTAAATTTACCATATTGCCATTTATTTTATCGTTTTTAAATTAACACATACCTACCGGCAACAGTTGTCGAGTATATACGGTATACCAAATTATAGACGAAAACATTTTATATTTAACAGAACGTTTAAAGTATACGTTTAAGGGAATGCAAGACTATATTTATTTAGTGATATTATCTAATTCGAAAAACTACAGGTAGTCGAAAACGTAATTCAATATACAGGACAAGAAAAATCAGACTTTTTTTTTTAAAAATACAAGCCCCTTTGACTTTTAAACCAGTGAGATTCGTGTTCATTGAGTTTAAAGTATGTATTAAACTGAGCATTTAGGATATATCATGCCTTGTTCCAGAATACCCCGGCAGATCCAACCCTCGAGGGTTGGATCCGCCGGGGTATTCTGGTACAAGTAATTCAATGTATTTCCAGATAGAGCTATTCCAATGCACTTTGTGTCAACCTTTGGGCAATTTTGTCTAAATATGACATGAAGTTTAAAATAAAGTAATGGTGCATTACATAATACCCCGCCATTTTCTACAAAATTTCAAAATTACAAGGGCCATAACTCCCGAACCTCTTTATCTTCGGAACCCAAAATCGAACTTAACTTGTGTTTTGTAGTGATGCAGCTACATATCAAGTTAAAAGGTTGTATGTTATTTCGTTCACAAGTTATCAATCGGAAACCATCTAGAACGGACAGACGGACGGACGGACACAGGATTTAGGGTATCACATAATACATCACCACTACAAGTGATGGGGTATGAAACTCGAGAAAAAGCGGTTCAATTCCCGAAAAACCCCTCCCCGCCCATTCGCCAATATGAAAAAAAACGTCGTACGCTCTTAATTTAGCATGTACGATTAATGATAACAATAAAATACAAGATTATTTCCGTAAAGAGTAAGTACGCAATGTATTTAATTGTACATTTTCTCTCGTGTGTACGTGCTCACTGCCCGTTTTCTCATATTTATACATTCATCATTTTTTTCAGTTTTTTATTACATGTATATTGAATTACGGGATTTTTTTTCTATCAGTTATCAATATGTTTTGACAGTAGCTGCGTTTCCATATTATGACAAACTAATAAGTTCCCAAAATTATACATAAAATGTACTGTGGGAAATGTCTACAAAATTGTTTAAATATCATGACACTGATTCTTGAAAAGAGCAAAAATGTGTGTTTTAATAGATTATGGTTGGTGTAAGTCTGCTTCATAAAGATCTTCAGATACTTATTTGACATTAATAATTGTGTCTTTTAATTGATGATTGATACCAACAGGTAAAAAATACATTTTCTTTACACTTATTATTTGATATATATTAGATGTGTTGTGGAAAAAGATTGATTGCGTGATTGTGCGTTAATACACATAGTTCTGCACGATTTTTCGTTGTTGTTATAACCAGTTGAAAAAGCCGTATCGAGGTGGATTCGATTGGGATTTAAATGCCTAGATGTTTAAAAAGGACACAAGTGCTAAATTTATTTAAAATGATAATCGATGTCGTTAAACAGAAATACGTAAAATATGAAATAATTACATTTTCCGTCTGCAGTTTGACGAATTTACAGGAATAATTTATTTCTTGTTAGTAATATTTTTTTACTTGATTCGCCCCTGGCTTATAGTGTTCCATGTATTAAAATTGTTTTTGTAGACAAGAAAAGGGGGTCTATTTTTGAAGCATTATTTGAATTTAAGGCTAAGAGATACCACCCCTTAAAATTGATGAGAAGCTGTATTTCCTGGTCAAAATGCATTTTAAATAATCAAAGCAGACAACCGCTCTCTATTTGTTTCATTACAGTTCAATTTATATGAGAAACTGACCTCAACTTAAGAACTCAAATCTCCAGCATTCGGTTTGTTGTTAAAAATAAGAATCGTAACATACAGCCTCTTGGTTGATTTCTCATTTCTCAAAGAACTGTTAATAAACTGGAAAAATTTAGTAAATATACTTACTGTGTGTTTCCTACAGATGAAATACTAACTTCTTCTACAACTCTGTCATTCTGTCTTTGACCATAGAAAATTTATTCAGTTAAAAGAAATGATCATAGAAGAAATTATTACTTCGGACAAAGTATATGAATATGGTAATAATTTATACTCTAACAATGTAGTTGATAAGCATTTATCTCATGAAAATGTATATATGAACATATATATCTATCAAATGCAACTGGAACCTGATATGTGTAGTTTCTCAATACATGTATCTCATTACAACACTCAATTTCTGAACAAATATTTAAACAAATAGCTAATTTCTATTTTCAGAATTATTCTGAACGGTGAACGCAATTTACTATCAAACCATCAAAGTCAATATAGCGTTTTGATGATTGTAAATGTAATAAAGAATATTTTTCTGTGTGGCTTTAGTTGAAGTATAACCCAGACGCATCAACAGACATTGAAGGGCTTATTGACAGCTATGATTGGTATTTAGTACCTGTCCTAAATCCCGATGGTTACAGCTTTTCACATGAGCATGTAAGTTCATATATGTTGTGATTAATATTGTGTTTGCAAGTTTTGAGTATTGAATGAAGGAAACAATAATCACAGTTTAACCAATCAACAAAATCCCGATGGTCAAAGATATTCAGTTGAGCAAGTTATTTTATTAATGTTGTCATTAATATTGTATTTGTAAGTTTTGAGTATTGAATGAAGGAAACAATAATCACAGTTTAACCAATCCACTGTGATAAATGGCCTTTTCCAAATCAGCATGGTTATCATCCCGAGACTCCCGTGTAGGTCAGGGGATGATAACCGTGCTGATGTAAGAAAGGCCATGTTTCGATCTTCTTATTATATACCTCCACCATACTGATAAGGCTATTTTTCAGAACGATGCAGGCTGATATGTCAGAATCGGTATGTTGATATGGACTGTTAACTTTATATTTCTGCTAAGTATGTAATAAATATCAATAATAACTAACTACGGTTTAAATTCTCCCTCGCTATGCTCGTCCGAATTTAAAACATTTCTTTTCTGAATATAATTGGCTAAAATAAGAACTAAAATAATTTTGGTTCTGGTTGCTCGCAGTAACTTCGATTAAAAACAAAGGCTAGTAGCAAAATGAATTAAATGCTAAGATTCAAAAATACTTCCATTTGCGAATTTAAATTATCTTTTATATAACCATCTCGAGACTTGTCTGATGCCCAACGGCCATGTATTTTTAATAACCTTTCTGAAATACCGTTATTTGCTGCAGAAGTAGCCCCACCGCTTCTTAAACTATGCAACCAAAACGTGCGCTTATCTAAGCCAACCGATTCTAATGCATCAAGTAGAATTTCCCTAGCTCTGGTATACGACAACTGTTTATTTTTTGCAGACAACTTGTACTTGTTTTGTGATTTCAAAAAACACAAAGATCTGAAAATATATTCCTCTGAATTATACGAAATATTCCCAACAAAGAAATATTTTTTCAACCATTTGACAGGACAAATATAATTTCCAGTTTTAGCTATAATAATGGTATTACCCCGCCTATATACATCAGTCTTACTGCTAGCTATATATATAGAAATATGACTATCATGGAATATGATATCTTTAGCTCTTATAGCAGCTAATTCACTGTACCGCATGAAACCAGTAAAGCCTAACAAACATAATACACAAACTCTTAGTTTAGATAAATCATTATCATCACCATATTTAGAAAAAATACGCTTTAAAATATCTGTAGTGATAGGCTCTTTCTTTACAACAGGTTTACTTAAAATTCTACGTCCTCCTTCCATTAACAGACTAAGGAAATCATCTGAACAAGGATTTAATTTGAAATTTAAATCATGATGACATTTAATAGCATAAAAATTAGACTCCAAAACTGAAACACTAATACCTTGTTGAATAAGACTACCAATATAGAGACTAACTGTAGTAGGGCTTGCAGGAGAATATTGCAACTGAACATGGATACACCAGTTTTCAAATTTTTTGAAATAAGTTTTATACTTTTTAACTGTCCGATTTGCTTTAGAGGCTTCTATCATATTTGGTAAATCATTTATCACACTGGAAAATCTTGGATTATAGGCAAACTGTTTAAACTGCTTCATTGACACTGTAAATATAAAAAAAAACTAATAAGTAAACAATACATTACCATAGTAACTCATGTCTCATACTGCTCGTATGTTACAACATATACTTAATTACCATCAACTTAAATCACAATATTATTATCTAAATGCAAAAATAATGTTACTTGTCACTCTGCGTGACTCATCACACTGCGTGATTTTACATACAACTATAATCATTGTCACCCTGCGTGACTCTTCATCTTGACCATACTGTATGATCAATTATTCAACTATGTCACCCTGCGTGACTCGTCATAACACACTGCGATAATCATTGTCACCCTGCGTGACTAATCATAATCATCACACTTCATATTATATACACAATATCATCAATAAATGTCACAAAGCGTGACTGATCATCATATAATGCATGATTAAACAAATCTTTGCTATTTACTTATGAATATTCAGTAAAATCTATCAATAACACTAACACATTGCTATTAAATGGTTGTTTCGCAAATACGCTGTTTTCGTGAGAACCAGCTTCAAAAATTTTTTTCGGCATTCTATATTCTCTTACATCTTCAATATAACTCTGATAATTATTTGTAAAACGATTAATGATCATAGGCCAAAAAGTAGCCGATTTCCACTTCGGAACAACTAATGTTCCTTTTGCTCTACATAGCTGCATATGATTTATTGTTCTATTAACAAGATTAATAGGAGGTACAACCCAGTTATTAAACTTACACCAGTCGTATGCAAATGCATCAACGCCAGAAGACCCCGGTGTATAAAACTTGGAAAAAAATACTGACACCTTCTTATTGATGTTGTTTGCAAATGTATCGCATGTATATGGACCCCATAAAAAATTAAAATAATTAAAAATATTCTAATGAATACCCCAATCGTCAAAATCAAAAACTTTACTGAGTTCGTCTGCAGAAGTATTCTGTTCTCTAGGAATCCATTCTACCTCTAAAATTATACTATTTCTAATGCACAAATGAAATATTTTCAAAGCTATTTCTTGTAAATCTGATTTCATACTACCCTTTTGAACTATTTTCACAACATTTTGGTTATCAGTGTAAAGTTTGACCAATTTTCCACATAAATATTTTTGTGATGTCTCTAAAATGTTATCAACAGATTTCAACTCTCTCCATGTAGAACTTTTTGTTCTATCACATTTTTCCCACATAAAATGAACAATTTGACCTTAACCTACAGTAAAACCTGCACCAGCATATTCACTAGCATCTGAAAAAATAATCCTTTCTGGTAATCTACGTATAGGCGAAATGTATTTGCTTTGCAAATTTTCGCACTGAAAATACCAAAATCTAAGTTCTTGTAAAATATCTTCATTAAAATCAATTACTGAATCCAAATAATATCTGCAAGTAATTGTCATATGTAAATGCCTAGTCAAAATATGACAAATATTACCTAATGCTGGTTTCATTGAAATAATTTTCCCGCATATTTTTGCTAAATTTCTGCATGTTAATTGTATATCACCTTCTAATAAAGAAGCTATAAATGATTTAAGTACTGTAAACTTTTTCTGTGGAATTTCTAAAATACCATTCTTTAAATTCCATAAAAATCCAAGCCACTCAGTACTTTGTACGGGTGTCCAATTAGTTTTCTTTTCATTAACAACAAAACCAGATTTTTTCAAATCATCACGCACCTTATTTGACATAAATTGACACTCATTATAGCTATGCGCTGAACCAAAACCATCATCTAAATAAACTACAATAGGTAATCCTATTGATCTCCAGTATTTTACAAGGACTCTAACGGTTTTAGTAAATATATGTCCCGCTGAACAAAGACCAAAAGGTAAAACAGTAAATGTAAAGTACCTAACTTTATTTTCAAATTTCCAACAAAATCCTAGGTATTTTTGATGATCTAAATGTATATCAATATGGTGATAACCGGAAGATAAATCGAAAACATACATGTATTTAGCATTTTCAGCATAAGATAAAGCTTCAGGCACACCTTCGAATTTTACCCTTTGTAATTCTACAAATTTATTTACATTTCGTAAATCCAGTACCAATCTCTTTTTCCCTGATACTGTTAAAAGATTGATTACAAAAGGTGGAAAATCATGTTCAACTATACATTGCTTGTCAAGTAATTCTTCAATAGACTTCATAACAAATTCTGAATTTTTTAAAGCAGACATATTATTCGTTAAATTTGCAGACGTAGAATCATTTTTAAAAGGTATTCTATAACCCCACTTAATACTATTTAATATAAATTCATTAGCAACTAAAACATTCTGCCAAAATTCAATATTTTTTCTTAAATTTCCTTTAACATTTACAATATATTTCCCAGTTTTTAGTTCATAACTGTTAATATATTGAAATTGATACCCAACTTCATTTTCTGTAAAATGTTGTGAAGACTGTTGTTCACTGTGTCTTTTTGGTCTGTTCAGCTGGTGTTGTGACAATTGCACTTGGGGCTCCCTTGAGCGGACAGAATCTTGCGATATGTCCCTGCTGGTTACAGTAGAAACAGACTGTAGATTCACTGTTGATCTGCTTTTCTCTAACTCCGGCGAAGTTGTTAAAGCCACGAAAATATTCCTTAGCGTTGAACTTTGGAGCACCGACATCTGTACTTCGTTGTCTCGTTCCTGAAAATTTATCTCCTGGGCGATCATACGGCTTATTGTTGCGTTTTCTGGCGGGTCTAGTGATGGCAGTACGTAAATTAGTAGCATCATCTTTATCATCAGCCAATTGGCTATCCAAATATTCCTGAACTGTGTCCCAACCATGTTTGTCGGCAATTTTCAAAATTTTATTTCTTTTCCGTAGTTTTTCTTTTTCTTCCGAAATTAAATCTCCAGCAGCTTTAAGCGACTTTAACTTTAAGAGTGCTTCCAACTTTGTAAGCTTGTCAGATCGTTCTTGATTAAAAGCGTGCTGGATACGATTTTCTTCGTGTTTAAATACAAACGCAACAGCTTCTACTCCGACTGACTTCTCAGATTTATCAGCAAAGCGACTTTCAAAATGCTGAATAATATTGTTCTTTTGCTGTTCCAAAGCGTTCGCGTTCGACAAGACTGTTTGGAATAAAGTCACTGCACCGGCAGTTGTTAACTCAGTATCTGCACTGCTAGACTGGGTCGTAGCTATAGGAGTACTCGTATGGTTCACTTCATGCTCTGATTCTGTCTCGGACATAGTATACGAAATCAACACTTCGGCTTGTCGTAGTTACTGTGAGCACCTTCGATAACTGAATGACCCAAACTAGCCGTATATATAGTATATAAATCCACACCCAAAGAATTTCTCGTGCAAAGCAAGACCACAACTCTGCTACATATACCCGTATTACTACCCGTATCTATAAATACAAAACCAGCCAAACAACTTCCAAACTAGAAATAGATATATAATATATAACATTATGTGTACAAGGGAAAACCCAAATGAAATACCGAATAAAAATTAATTGAACGACAGAATTAAACTTATTTTATCCATTGTTTTGTTCCACAAGAATGACATTATGTTTATATTTATTTCGGTCAACTAGCGATTCCATTTTGCAAAGTACACTCTGATTTTGGATCTTTTAGCATTTTGGATGCACTTTGTTATCGTTCATGTGAATGCACCGAGGCACCTTTACACATTTTGGACACACCGTTATTGAACTTTCATGTAAATGTGCCGATAAACCGATAAACATAGGATGCGCCTTTTTGACCTTTATTTTTGACCGTGACAATATGACATTTATTTAATTATTTTTATATGTAAAACTCTTTCAGTCTAAGAGTAAGAGGGCTACCTACGCGGAGCCCCGCATAATACGACCGCGGTTTGTCAATCACTGAAATTTGAATAAGTGTATTTCAAAAATGTAGAGAATATAAAATTAGCTTTTTTGATCCACTTCTCATCGGAAACGTAAGACGAATGTATTATCTGTTAACTACCCACGAAATGCTTACATCAAGAGAAGTTTCAGAAAATCCCATTGAAATCCAGTGAAAAATAAAAAAATTAGGTTAATTTTACAACTGCAGTTTTGGTGCCGTCTGGCCCCTTATAGTTCCGAAATGGTAAAAGATACGGCAAATCTGTCACATACTACTTGAGGCCTAATGTTAAGAGGAATCATAAGAAAGTAATCTTATTGAAATCCAATGAACAAAAAAGATTTCAAATATTTAGAAAAATTTCACAACTTACATGTATATAAATCAGAAACGATGAGAGCAACGCCAAATGTTTTGATATACTACTGAAAGCTTATAGCAAGAGGAATCAAAAAAAAAATATCCCATCAAAATCTGATGAAAAATAAAGATTTCACAAATTACTCTAAAAATCGCAATTTTGACCCTTTGATCCCTTCTACCTCGGAGACGGTTTCGCCAAATCCGTTGACATACTACTGAAAGCTTACAACAAGAAGAATCCAAAGAAGAAATCCCATCAAAATCCGATGAAAGATAGAAATTTTAGGTAATCTGCTTGTTTCCCATTTTGGAAATGCTTAACAAGTTATCAAAAATCTGATGGTGCAGCAACATTTTTTCATAAGGAATCCACTGCAAAAATTGGACCCCATTTATCTCATGAACGGTACATGCCACGTGAAATCCGTTGACATAGCACAGATTGGAAAATTCCTTTGGAGCAAACTTAAAGAAACCCCCTCAAATTCTGATGAATAATAAAGATTATACAACCAACTATTTGAAAACATCCAATAAAACCCCTATTTGACCCCTCTTTTAAAAATGGTTTAGTTTAAACTTATTTATTTTGCTCACAAAATACAAAAGAGATAAGACACAAGTTTTTCCAACTTATAAAGTCTTCTACCACATACAAAGGACAATAATAATAATATTAGAGCGTGCTTATAAAGTATTCAGTTCGTCTATGTGTAGGCTGAAATAAAACGGAAAGACAAATAATAGACAAAAGAGAGTATAAAAAAATCAATGAACTAACAGAATGAAGTTGGATTAGTTGATGATGTGTATGTACTGTACTTTGGAGTAAACTAATAAAAACATTTCAGTCTTTTTAATGTATTCGTAGACGTGCTTGAAGATTTGTTCATTTTGGTCATCACTAAGAGTTGGACTACCACAGGTAAAAAGTTTGAGATTTACAAAACGGTTGGGGCAACAATGACGAAGTTTTCCGTTTTGTGCCAAAGAACATTGTGTTAAAATATCATAATGATTGATCTACTGGAACTATGTTGTTGACCATGTTGACAAAAAAAAAGTCTCTAGAGGCGACAACAACGCCACCGCCGCCGACGACGACTAGAGCACCATACCATTATATGACCCAACGTTTTTGCAGTTAACCAATATAACTCTAGTTAAAGATAAAAATATTTATTCACTTGATCATTGTACATACTAGTTATGAAATCTTAAAATTACGAACTTTGGAAATACATCCAATATGAATAAAAGAAAATCTGACAAAAGTCACGGAAAAAATTTTGGGTTTCTGGTCATTCTTGTAATAACAGAAAAATTATGTTAAAGTAACAAAGTACGTGAGACCGAATAATTCCTGCATATCAAAAGGCTTAAACATTGTTTTGTTCTCTTGGTAATATTATCTTACATTTCCAATGTAATAAAACAAATGTGTACCTATATATTCAATAGATCCTTGATTGTCTTTGAACTTTGAGACAAAAAGGTACTGACAATGTAAATAAAACACACAAATAAAATCTTTAAAATATTCTAATTCCCAGGAAAAAATTGAAACAAAACTGATGAATCGTTCATTATTTAAAGTAATGATCGTTGTTAACATGACATATAAATTATGAGGCTTCGCAGAAAACTCAACTAAAATACGGCTGACCATTAAAATGCACAAATAAAATAAGATTTTATTCGCTAATCCATTTTTTACCCTTTTATTGATATTCATGATTTCCTTTTTCATATTGAGAAATCAAATTTACAATAGCATTTTGCTAGCGTTTGTATCGTTTGACCAAGACCTTAGTTATTAGGTGTGCTGGTCTAACATACTGAGAACATTTTTCGTGTTCCATAGTGACTTTTATGTGACTTCAATCTTTGACCTTTGGGCCAAATAACCATTTTAGCTCACCTGACATTACCCAGAATGAGCTTTTGCTATCCATTTACGTCCGTCATCCGTCCGTTGTTACTTTTCAGGCATATCCCTCCTCCTCTGAAAACGTTCAGCTAATGAGTACCAAATTTAATCATGATAGTCCTTAAGTGGTCCTTTTCAACATTTTCAAAATGATCCGAGATGGCTACCAGAGGGGAACCTAATTTACCATAGGACCCCGTTGGAAATGCATTCAAATATCTTCTACTCTGATGTTGCTTAAACAGTTTATAGTCCTTTTTGTGGCCCTTTTCAGAGCTTGTTATAGTTTAGTTAGTTTTTTTTTATATATTAATTTATTTTCGTAAAAACGTAATTTTATCACTTGTCTTGATATGCAAGGGGCATGATTAATAACGGTATTCTTCTGTTCCAACTTATCTGAACCTTGAAAACGAAGAAAAAACCTAATCATCTCTGTGTTTTATAACACAGAATGTGTTTATCAGAAAATTAGGTGATACCTTATAAATGTTTTTTTTTTCTTGGAAGATCATGAGAAATTATTATTGATTTTTGAACATGTTGGTATACACATTTCTTCTATTTTGAAGTACTTGCATTGATGTAGGATTTATTTTGAACAAAATCAATGTTCACTAGAATCTGTTAAGGTAGTTCGAGCCTAATAAAAATTTCAGACAGAAATTTTTTTTCTTTTAAGATATTTTGTAGGTCTTAACCTATATATTCAAAAAATAAAATAAAAATGATATGTCACCGATCATCTTTTCCTGTTATCTGGCTTTGAAAATTAGGCCAAATTCGGTATTTTCAGCAATATTTAGAAAGAATATATAGGAAACTGTGATAACATGCTTATTGTTTATCTTTCATATAAAATAAATATCAGATAGATTTTTTTTTATTTTTTGATATTTCAGAGATATACACTTAAGCTATCTGTTACGCTGAAAAAATCTATGTCACCGTTTCGATTAAGAAAGATTTTTTACATAGTTTACCAAATAGACAATATTTACGGGAAAAGGGAGCTAATTCGCGGGAAAGTGTATGTCAATCTATTATGACGTCAGGGTGAATAGGCCAATACAGGAATATACCGGTTTGAAAATCAAGTCAATTCCGCATCCATCTCGTGTTTCGAAAATGCACCAATCGAATGCGCCGTATATTAGTGTCGAACTACCTTAAGATTTCATGGAATCCAAGAATATAACCAATTGTATTTACCGTTTTCTTTTTAATATCTGGACCCAGATCACTAATTGACCTTTTGAACTGATACACACAAAAATAGTGCTTAATTCGGTGAACTACTCCGCTGGCTTAGAAGGTGTACTATTTACTGAAAACTGAATGAATGGAAATAATAATTGGTGTTTTGGCATTAGGACTTACTGCAAAAACACATGTAGATTTTCAAGCTGATGGAATAAAGATGTGTATAAAAATTTTGAGCTTTATTTGTGGATGCCCATTAAGGAATATTTTGGTATCGACGTGAGGATAATTTTTATATTTTTCGGGGTTTGATAAATCCTGGAAAATCCAGACTGACATGCCACCCCGAAATTTAATGGAAGGTACCCCACTCAATTTCGCACGTTTTGAGGGGTATCACATGTACCAACGAAATATAGAAATAAGTGGAATAACTCAAAATGTTGCTATTGGAGTTTATGGAAAATTAATTGGTGCCCATCTATATAAATAGAAATACCTTTTTCCTCTTTATACAAGTTTTTATTACAGTAACAGTCTTCATAGTAATAAACACGACTCCTACTTACCAAACGTGTTTGTTATTCTATATGTACCATATGTAGAAATAAAGATCATTACATGAATTTCATTGTATTTAAAGAAGAAAAAAGAATCACGAGACTACCCATCAAAGTTGAATTCATTGCCAAAACACTATTTGATCTTATCCGTTGTCCCTTTTTTGAAATCGAGTTGACACTTCGCTATTACGTTTTAAATGTCAAAACAAAACGTAAATGGAGAATTCATAGAGAAAA
Source organism: Modiolus philippinarum (assembly GCA_002080025.1). Lineage (NCBI taxonomy): Eukaryota > Metazoa > Mollusca > Bivalvia > Mytilida > Modiolidae > Modiolus > Modiolus philippinarum. The sequence goes on from MJUU01066613.1 coordinate 113,055, forward strand.
CGCTCGCTTTATTTATTGATACATCTTAAAATTGGCATATATTTAGCTTCAGTGAGAACCTCTAGTATAAAAGGTACAAATATAAAGTTCTTATTTTTATAGCAACTAATAACATTTACATACACAAGGGACAAAAGTTTTATAACATAAACGTAGTACAAATTACATATTATTATACAGAAGACAATATTGCAGACATGCAATGTAGTGTTCAAGAAGACAGTAAACTATTAATCTGCTAGCTTCAAAATAAGCTTGAAAATGTAATGTTTATCCTTTTTTGAGAAAGAGCACAAAAATTTTGGAGAAAAAATATATAAAAATATAAAAATATAACTCAGTCACTGAGAACCTCCTATAAACGCAACTCTGAATGAAATTTCTTTGAGGGGAAGATAAAAATTCAGTTGAAAGTTTCTCCATTTGTCGTCTTCCATACAGCACACAAATAAAACATCGGTTTTCATTCAAGTTCACACCATGAGTGCCTTAATTAGTTTTTTATGTCGTTTTTTTACTTCCGTCTATTGTGGCTGTCGCACGTCCTTGTTTTGTCTTTGTTTTTCTCTGTTGCGTTTTTGCCACGTCTTTGGACTTCGATTTTTGTAATCATCACTTCCTTTTTTCCTTCAGTATTCTACTGCCGTTGTTTCATATAGTTTTTTTTTAAGAATTCAACCCCCCCCCTCTAATGCAAGGAAGCTTATTGTTGCATCTACATACATAAATGTAATATTTTAAAACTAGAAACACATGTTGTTCAATACAATCATTTTGTCAAAATTTGTTTAATTCAAGAATTATAATTGAAATATCAGGGTTCAAAACTAAATTATGATTTGAGAAAAAATCACATATGGATAACCAAAAATTTTTGGTATGACAGCATTCCCAGAATAAATGTTGATATGTTTCTGGTGTTTCGAAACAAAAAGTACAGAGTTCTGTTTCTTTTATCTTACACTTATATAAAAGGGATTTTGTAACAAGCATTTTATGCAGTATTCTACAGCTGTGTATTCCCAGTAATAGAAAAGACACGAGAAGAAATTTCATTCCAATTGTCAGTCTCAAGATTTAAGTGTCTCAGACCACTTCTCCTGAGATTTGATAGGATTTTCTTTGACACTACCAACAAAAATTTTATAAAAGGATTTACTAGGCTTAGACAAATATAAAGTTTGTTGCAGCATTTTCTTTGGCATTCAAATTTTTGCTCTCTAACCATTTATCGTGTTTTTGTAGTGTCTTTGTACGTAAACTTTGGAAATAAGGCTTAGGAATTTTACGTTTTCATCCATTTAACAAAATATTTATAATGGAATGTTAAAGGTCCCACGCTTCGAATTTCCGTACGGCCTGGGAACCTCGAGATCATTCCCTACATCAATCCAAAATGATTCGTATGATTGTAGATCAAATGTCATACCAAAGTTTAATAATCTTGTGTTTGATATGCAAAACTCAGTTTAAGATAAAAAAAAATAGCTATTTTTCAAAATGTTTCCTATCAAGTTCAATGAATTCCGGTTCCCGAACTTGATCCTACAATTAAAAATGCAAATGAGCAAAAATGCGCAGATTTCTCAATACATGTATGTCAACTGGATAAATAACTGCAGGGTCATTGTGCTTCAAGATTACTTGTTTCATTAACTAGTGCTTTGAAACATTTTAAACGGTTGATATGATTGTTTTTCACGGAAGCGTATTGTGGACTCGCGTTGTCTTAAAATAAAACGTTATTCACCAACCAAGTAGCCAGTACACCGGGGCTGGCCCGAAATTTGGAAACTTGCAATATTTAAGCTTCAGAAAATTTTGTCAAAAATTAAGGAGTATCTCCCCTTTTCCCTCTGTCCTTAGCTGATTTTGGCTTTCATATTTAGATCTTACTGGTTACTTGTCCACTATCAGGTTTTACACGAATTTCGGTTTATGGAATTCCAGCTGTTTTGATTTAATAAGCACTGAAGAGACATAACTTGTCGAAATGCGCATATGCAAAAACAAAATTTGCAGTAGTTTCAGTATTTTGTTATTTATTACCAGAAGGTCGATGCTTCTGCTTAAGGTTTGTTAGTCGTCGAAGGTATTCACCAACCTCGTAGCCATTACTTCGGTGCTGGCCGAAAATCGATTTTATATGGAAACTTGCAATATCTAAATTTTAGAAAATTTTGTTTAAAACTAAGGAGTATCTCCGTTTTCCATAGCTCTGTCCTTCGCTTATTTTGGCTTTCATATTTAGATTTTTGGTTATTTGATCTCTATCAGGTTTTACACGTATTTTGGTTGACTTCCAACTGTTTTGATTTTATCTGTGCTGACGAGACATAATTTGTCGAAATGTGCATATGCAGAAACAAAATTAACAGTTGTTTCAGTCTTGTTATTTAAAACACGTTATTTTCTTTGAAAAAAAGAACCTAGTTACCTTATAAGACGACAAATCGTGGTGTTTAGGACAAGATGGTATTCTATAAAGACATATTTCGTATTTATTAATGAATTATTAAGTCTCCCAAACAGAGTTTTGGGAGACTTATTGTTTTTGCTGTGTTTCTTATTTTTATTATGTCGCCCCAAACGTAGTCGGGACAACATATTGTTTTTGGTCCGTTTCTTTGTTATTAAGTCTCTCAAACGAAGTTCGGGGAGACTTATTGTTTTTACTCAATTCTTATTATTATTAAGTCGCCCAAACGAAGTTTGGCGACTTATTGTTTTTGCTCCGTTTCTTATTATTAAGTCGCCCAAACGTAGTTTGGCGACTTATTGTTTTTGCTCCGTTTCTTCTTCTTCTTATTATTATTATTATTAAGTCTCCCAAACGAAGTTTGGGGAGACTTACTGTTTTAACTCAATTCTTATTTTTTTCTTGTTCTTCTCCTTCTCTTTCCGCCAAAAATTTGTCCGACCATTTTCTCAAAGACTAATAGTCGGATCTTGACCAAACTTCACACGATGATAGACCCTTATCCCAAATGATGCAATGGGGTCTTAGAATTTTCCAAATGGCACCGGTTGTCATGAAAATGGCAAAAAGGCGGGAAAATCAAAGTGCTCAGAATTGAATGAAAATTTATAGGATGGTTGTTTAAGACATGAGGAATTGTTTTCTGGTCTCCAAGACTTCAAAATGGCAACCTTTGCCATGGAAACAGAAGAGGGCGGGAAAATTGAAAGTGTTCAGAATTGAATGAAACTCTACAGACAGGTAGCCTACGATGCGTGGAAGTGATTTTTATACCGGATTTCTGATTTGGGAGTTCGTTTGAGAGACTTTTGTATCAGCATCCTGATACAGTTATAAATTTTTATTATGTCGCCCCCGACATAGTCGGGACGACATATTGTTATTAGTCCGTTTCTTTGTTATTAAGTCTCCCAAACGAAGTTTGGGGAGACTTATTGTTTTTGCTCTGTTTCTTATTATTAAGTCTCCCAAACGAAGTTTGGGGAGACTTATTGTTTTTGT